>JAMBLF010000954.1:0-169136 GCA_030578115.1 Leucoptera coffeella | reverse complement strand
GTTAAATTTAACTAATTATGATATCATATGACAGAAAACTAGATTAACACTTATATCTTGATTTAATAATTATGTATGCAAGTCTGGATTATTTATTAATCGTATAGTTTGGATGGATACAATAAAGGAGACTAAGGCTAAGGACTTACGATGCGGTTAAAAGCCGCGGTGGCGTGCCCGCAGCCTTTGTTGAGTATTTATATAAAAAAATTAAAGCACGTTTCACAATGCGTTTCACGCCCGCGGCGATTGCGAATGTATGCTGCTCCCGCTGCACCGGCGTTCATCTTGTACCGGCGAGCGCGGTTGCTGTCCCGCAGCCGCGACGGGTTACAGCCGCATGCTTTGCGATAGTTTGGCGGGTGTCCGCGTGGGCAGCGTGACCGCACAAAACTGCGGTCTCGTGAGTTTTGAAAATAAAACTTCATCCCGCAACTGCGGAGGGCACGGGGAAAAAACTGCTTCGTGAGTCCTTAGCTTAAGTTATTGATCATTGGTCCTGGGATTAATAATCCAAACTAGTTTCTTCCTTGTTAAAAAGTGTTTTAGGATAAATTGCTGAAACAAATTCATGTAAAATTTAGCTTAGTTTTTTTTATAGCGTGATTGGCTCTTGGAAATTGGTAAACTAGAATGAATGTATTGTTAATATTTTGCATCTGAACCCAATAACACCTGAATGCCAGTCTCTCAAGGTTAGTGTCTCAATAAATAAGACATGCAACTAACATAATGGATTGAAACGGGAAGCCGAAGTGTAGAATAGCCAGACCAGCTGACAGATGTTCAGAAGACATCTAGAGTACCCGCCACATAAGGTGGCAGTAGCCAAACTTGGAACTAAATTTGACGTTTCCGCCATTGCGTGTTATTTTGTATGAAAGGTAAATTTAGTATTACCAGCGTTGTGTTTTTTGCCCCCCTCTTTGTAATTTTTATGTTTGTTAAGGGTGATTATAATAAATTGATTTCTGGAGTTTCTTGTTAGTTCTTCTCCAAGAGTCTCCGCTGAACTTCTTCTTCTCAATCGTTACGCTCTTATCAGAGCGGTCGTGGTCTTCATGACGTGGCATCTTGAGCAGCCGAAATGGTTGGTGAACTAACCTCGGTAAAAATATGTAAAGACAATGCTCAGTGGCATGTTTGAAATAGTTTTTTTTACATACATACATACACATCACGCCTGATTCCCTGTAGAGGGGTAGGCAGAGATCACGGATCCCCATTTGTCCCGATCCTGACAGACCACTTTCGCTTCATTGACATTCATACATTCTCTAATACACTCTCGGCGGTTATAGGTACTCCTAACGTCACCTTTTTTCAATATAGCGTCTATCTGACTGTTACATATATGTCTTATTAGGCCGGCCCCTACGTAACCGCCCTTCCACTTCACTCATATATATTCCTTTTGTCAATATATAGTTTTTTTAATTTGTACTTAGATCATAAAATAACTTTCAAAGAGAGCTTATGATAGGGCCTATTTTGAATAAAAATATTTTGACTTTTGACTTTGGTATATTAATTTGTTTTATTTGAGTTTATAGCTCTGCAACCAAAGATCGTTACAAATGAAACCTCAATATAATGTATCGAGCCGTATGGCACAGTGAGTGCTAGTTTTGGCGTGTTTACTGGCAACACTGGATTACGCGACTGTGGCGACGCCTCCAACTGCCACCTTATGTGGCGGGTACTCTACCTGGAGAAGAGACACTTAAAAAACCTCAGTGAAGGATATATTGTCAGTGCCATATGTCCATCAGTTGACTCAGTTATGCTGAGAAGAAGAAGAAAAAGTTAGTAGGTTGATATTTTTCCACATCAGTGCATGCTATTCTGCCAGTGTTTTGCATATAGAGTAGTAAACGGCATGAAATGATGTTTTACTCTAGAGTCTTATTAATCTTTCTGCAGAGCTGGTACCCATTACTTTCTAGTACTATGATGGCAAGTTTCTAAGAAAGTTAGTTGTTTGTAGTATTTAGTATAAGTGCAAATTTCTATTTCACTCTTACAATAATCTTTTAAAATTATAGAGTAGTTTTAATAATATTTTACATTTTATAATAAATACATTGACCGCCTCTACGGAGATATGGCCAAAGAAACATTAAAAATATAAATATAATACAATTTAAATGCTATAAAGTAATAAACTTACGATTGAATAATATAGAATTTGTCAGATTTGTAATGTAGTGAAGGTAGGCTTTATGTTATTTTCATAACTGGCAATAAAAAGTTATTCATTTATATATTTTTCATCCTTCCTTCCATTTTGTATTTCGTACTTTCGTCAAAAACGACGGCGGAAATTAAAATTTCTTCAAATATTGTCGGTTATTTTCGATTTTGATTCAAGTTATGTGATTTTATATGTAATTTGCTTTATTAAGTTTTTGTTTATAACATTTTGCCTATTCAGAGGAGCGTTGGGGCTTGTTTTAACGGTGAGTTCGTGACATTTTGTTGATTTTTGTTTGTTGCTTGGATGAAAGTAACCGTCGTCGCCTACGAAAAAGCGGTTTAGAGATCCCGCCACATAAGGTGGCAGTAGCCAAACTTGGAACTAAATTTGACGTTACCGCCATTGCGTGTTATTTTGTATGAAAGGTAAATTTAGTATTACCAGCGTTGTGTTTTTTGCCCACTCTTTGTAATTTTTATGTTTGTTAAGGGTGATTATAATAAATTGATTTCCGGAGTTTCTTGTTAGTTCTTCTCCAAGCTAGGGTCTCCGCTGATCTAACCTCGGTAAAAAATATGTAAAGACAATGCTCAGTGCCATGTTTGAAATAATAGTTTTAAGAGATTCGCGATTTATACTCATGATATAAGATATAAGGGTGTGTATAAGATTGATTGCAGCTGTGGGAAATCCTACGTCGAACACACTAAACGGTCTATTGCGGACAGAGTGAAGGAACACATAATATATGTAATATATAATAAGAAGGATAAGTCCCGTTAATTATTAATCATGTTTGAAATAGTTTAATAAACATATTTTGACTTTGATATATTAATTTGTTTTATTTGAGTTTATAGCTCTGCAACCAAAGACCGTTACAAATGAAACCTATAATGTATGGAGCCGTATGGCACAGTGAGTGCTAGTTTTGCCGTGTTTACTGGTAACACTGGATTACGCGACTGTGGCGACGCCTCCAACTGCCACCTTATGTGGCGGGATCTCTAGCTATGGTCTAATTTCTCCTCCCAAACTGAGTGCATTGTGATTGAAGCTATTAATGGACCGGTGCAGAATTTATTTGAAGATTGGTTCCGCCTTACGTTAATTGGTGACGTTATTTGAAAATTTTAATTTGTTTTACACTGTTGTGATTTTTTGGCGTGTTTTAATTGATATAGAATTCGTATTATCATACTGTTGTGACTAAAAGTTGCTTCATGACTTGATATATGCTTACGTAGTGCAGTTTTTGACGACTTCTTGCGAGTATGAGTCAACCTTCTTATAAACAAATCAATAATGCGAACAATCTTTAATTTTCACGTATTTTTTCGCTACCGCGTATTGAATTGATTATTAACATTTGCAGTTGGTTAGATAGCATATTCTTAAATATATAACAATAGGCAATAACAGTCTTGCCTAATAAAAATACATACTTTCTTGAATCTAGATGCCATATTATTATCTTGTATAGCTAGGTTAAAGAATTTCGTAATATATTGTATTTTAGTTATACTGGACTTAGATAGAGCGTAAGGGGTATAGTTAAGCTGTAGTCTGATATTCCAGTAATGGATATAATAAATTTTATGACAATTTCTTACAAATATTTCTTACAAAATATCGCTTTGAAAATCTCTGAATTAACTGAGACTTTGTTCTCAGTTATTTTCTTGTATAGATGTTAGAATATGTATCTTATATCACTATTGTTGTGTTTAATCTAATACCTGTCAGCTCTGTCTAAACAGCAAATAAATTTAAACTTGCTAAACAATTGAAAGCAACAAAAATCACATAATATTTTTTTAAATTCCCAATCAGTTAACTTGAACTATTATAGTATGAAAACTTTGTTATATTTCTTATTTAGAATAAATATTTATATTTGTACCTATATTTTTTAGTGCATTGACCAATAACATTTGGATATTAATCTTTACTCTTACAAGATATGCAGTAAAGGGATAAAAATATTAAAATCCAAGTAAGACCAAGAATAGTGTGTTCATAATGCCTACAAACCCCTTATTTCATATAGCAAGCACAAATTTTAAGCCAAGTTTCTATAAAAGGAAGGATAGGTATTGAGGTCAGGCCAGTTAAAAATCACCTTGAATTTTACTTGAACTTCTGAATGCAGTTTTAACAGCTATGCACATACATACATAATGCAGTCATTGGTGCATTGATGCAGTTAATAAGGTTTTTTTATTTGTTTGTTTATGATAATTGGAATAACTAATAGTGTTTATGTGATTAATGAAATGTATGGTGTTAAGGTTACTTAGAAATAAGAGTGTCAAATTAAATTTATAAACTTTATTATGTACTAAGTTATTTTATACAAACATAGGGTTATTAAATCTCTTATCTTTGTCCTATCTAATATATAAATAGCTTTCCATTAGAATACCAATTGTAATAGGAAAAAATGAAACAAAAATCATATCATTAAAGTTAGACACTAGCTTTGCAAGACCTTAGAGGTGAAAAGTTTTTGTAAATGTGTTTATAATGAAATTTGTTTCATAGAATGCTATAAGGGCTAGGGTTAGTAATAAGATTTTTTGTTGATAAAAACAAACAAAAAGACAAACACATTCACATCCATTACCCCTTGCGGGGTAGTCAGAGGTTCAGGTTTCCATCTTGTCATCATTGTTGATATAATATGTGTTTTGATCATAGATTTGGTACAAACTGTACTTTTGTTAAAATTAATGAATTATTCCAGCCAACATTCCACAATGGAGGATGAAAACGAGTACAAAAAGCTTCCAACAGACGAGAAATGCGTTCACAAGTTGTGGAAGGCACGTGTGGCGGGCTACGAAGAAGCGCTGATGCTGTTCAGTCAAATTGATGATGAAAAATCACCGGAATGGAACAAATACTTGGGGTTGATCAAAAAATTTGTGACGGACAGCAATGCTGTCGCTCAAGAGAAAGGTAATGAGGCTTATTTTTTTATAGATCAATAGTTTTTAAAGTAGGCTTGGATACCATAACAATTATACTGTTTACATTCAACGATTTGATGGATAATTAGGACTGAAGGTTATAGAATACAAATTAAAGTAGTCTTACCCCTTTGTTGTTAGACATAAGCATAGACTTAAACATTAGAGATAGCTTGTTATTTTACATACATTACATTCACATACTTTATCATTTTTGGGGTGAATAGAGCCTGAGAGACATTAAAACATATCCTAGGTCACTTATTAGCATGAGTATTAGGTGTTTATGGACCATTGGTGACAGGTTGCTAACTCATTGACCAATATTAACCCCTATTCCCTTAGTCGCCTCTTACGATATGCCAGCTTATATTAAATGACAGTTAGCATGTTATATATTCCAGACTAGCATGATACAGTTGTTATTTTAGCTTTTGATAATGATTTACTGTAAAGGGCACAGTACTAAGTTTATTAACTAAATCAAATTAACTATTCATTTCCTGTTTGTTGGTCTGGACAGTCTGTTCTACATTAAAATATGATCTATTCACCTCTCTACATTTACGTAAAGGATTCCCAAAGGGGTTTTAAGTGGTATAAGTAGTAATATAATTTTTATATTAATATTTTATGTGATAATTAGCATATGCATTGGGGATTTCCCTTCAAGTCTTATGTGATTTTGTTATAAACATAAATAAATATTTTAACAAACCCTGTTTCAGGCATGGAAGCGGCTCTGGTCTTTGTGGAGAACTGTGGCCATGCCGGCAAGACCGTTGGGGAGGTTATGTCTGGAGTGGTCGCCAAGTGTCTGGCGGCTCCCAGGACCAAAAGCAAGGACTTGGCGTTGCAGGTGAATTTGTTTTAAATGTGTATATGGATAGCATGCCAGTTTTCTTTTGGTAGATATGAAGGATCTTAGGTATATTTAGTGTATTGTTACCGGCTACGGGCACTAATGTTACTATATTTAGACAAAAAACAAAGAACAAACGCATTCACGACCATTAACCCTTGCGGGGTAGTCAGAGGTTTAGATGTCCATCTGCGCAATTGCGAAGGTAATAATTATATGGACACCTCAAACCCACGTGTTGACCAGATAGTCAGTGCTCAATGTGACAGGTGGTAAGCCATTTCGCCATTTACAAGTACTAACTATTACTCACGATGTTTTCCCTCACCGTATAATTCGATGCATTTCGTAATTGTGTTTTTATTACGAAAATGTACATAGAAATTCTTTAAACTTCATTTCCATTGGTACATACTCAAATGGGATTTGAACCCTGTACCCACATATATTTAGACATACATAGATTATTTACATACTTATATGAAAATTCTTCATTGCATTTCTAACTAAACAGAATCTTAGAGCTGTGTCTTTTTAGGTAGGTAGGTTCACATTTCCATTTATTCCTAATTTATTAACCTTTGAGTTATGAAATAATACATCTTGTAAAAGATAATCATTGCCAGTAATTTTAATTAGTTATAGTTATAAATTATATATCGAATTCACACTTGAGTTTGTTTATACTTAAAAAATCATTGAATGTAAATTTAAAAATATTTTAAACCAAGGTTTTGGTTTGAAATGTATGATTTTGGTGTACAATTCAGTATTTTTCGTGCATATTTTTGAATGTTTCTTCAAATACGTCCTTTAGGTTTGGTTACCTTTCTATATGACAACAATGTTACCTATTCCATTCCAGATAACACTAATGTACGTAGAGATAGAAAAGCAAGACATGGTTGCGGATGAACTTATAAAGGGCATGGACCATAAGAACCCAAAGGTAGTGGCTGCCTGCATATCGGCATTGAACTCTGCACTCAAACAGTTTGGGAACAAAGTTATAGCCATCAAGCCTATGGTTAAGAAGATACCAGTTATGTTGGCTGACAGAGATAAGACGGTTCGGGATGAGATGAAGGCGCTGGTTGTGGAGATGCACAGGTGTGTATGAAGTGGATGTTAATTGTAATATAGGATGTAATATTATAGTTTTAAGAGATTCGCGATTTATACACATGATTAACAACTATCAGGACTTATCGCGTACGTTTTTATATAATGAAATTACCTTTATTAACATGATAAGTTGTGATAAGTTATTAATCAGGATGTTATATTGTAGTTCAGATGGATAAAAGGTTGAAAATAGATGTGCCTGAAGAAAGTTCTCGGTTTTTGTACTATTTGTAGATATTTTGGCTCATTGTTCAGAATAGAATAGAAATGGAATAGGGTAGGTGGCTTAAAACCTATACCAATCAAATTGAAGATATTCATCTTTAGTCAGTACATAGCGTGAACAACAGAAGGTTAATGAGTGAGTGCAGCAAGAGAGATATATCAGGATCGTTTAAGATGACAATCGATCTGGGGCCTTAGTCCACTAATGCTTTTTGCAAAATACCAGATCAGTAATAGTGTGAAGTCGGTAGTGGATTAGCAAAAATGACAAATTTCGCCATTCTTTAAGCGAAATTTGACACTTGCCGATTTCAATGGTGATATTGACACTATTGGACATACACTACCAACTTCACACTATTACTGATCTGATATTGAACTGCATTTGTGCGTTGCATTAGTGAACTCTGTCTGTCGCAGAACCAACGACCGTTGGAGCAAAGCGGTTCTCGAATGGCGACCGCGTCTCGGTAAACGTAGTGTAGGACGCCCCCCTGCTAGATGGACGGATGACCTGAAAAAGGTCGCTGGTAGTGGTTGGCTGAGGGCCACGAGTGATCGTGTTTTGTGTCTTAACCTTGGAGAGGCTTACGTCCAGCAGTGGACTGTCATAGGCTGATTGATCGATTGATTAGTAAACTAAGGCCCCTGCTTATCCCATTAGGTTGAGTTTTAGTTTGATACATGAATATATATGTATGTAATATCTTTTAACTTACACTCCCTGTACCATTTCCCAGATGGATAGGCCCAGCGATAGAGCCCCACATAGCGTCCCTGCAACCAGTGGTACAGCAGGAACTGAGGGAGGCGCTGACCAGCCACTCGGGCACTGCCCAGCCCACCCGGTACCTCCGCTCCCAGCAGACCCAAGCCAGGGAGGCAGCGGCTCATGACTGTGATGGTGAGTGTGGTTTGGGTATTAGATAGAATGCTACTATTTGTCTAAGAAGTTTTTTTTTATTCTTTATTAAGCCATTCACCACTAAGGTTATGTCGGCTGAAGTACAAACACTGATGCCACGGCGTTTGAACTTCTTGTTATTCCATCGCCATGGTTACACCAACGCCGCCAGCCGCTACAACCGAAGAAAAACGAAATCGATGCTTCAATTCCTTGCTCTCTTCCTTGTTCTTCGGTTCGTTCCAGTTGAGGATCCAAATCTGATCCCAAAGCGAACATATTTAGCCAGTTCTGCATCACAATTGCCTAAATATTCAGTCGAAAATAATTATTTGTATTTTCAACTTTCACTGAGCTGCTGACTTTGTTGACGCACCATAGACGACTATATCTAAGAGGTTGTTGTTGAAACTTTGACTCTAATTCAATAGGTTTAAATTCTGTTAAGCAGATGACCAATGTGAATGATGATGATGATTATGTGTATTGTATTATTATTATAAAATGAGACTGCGAAATGCAGTTATCAAGGAGGACAGACATCGTAGAGAAACCAATCTATTTGTAGGAACAAAAAATATTTGGGGCTTGTAAATGACGAGGTGGTCTGCCTCCTGTCACGTAACGTGCTGACTATCTGTGTAACACGTGAGTTCGAGGCGGCCATAGAATCACTAACTCCACAATAATTGCAAGACACGAACCTTTGACCACCCTGCAAGTGTTAACAGTCCAAAGAGTTTTATTTATTTGTGCATATATGGAAATTTCAGACTCTTGTACCAAACCGTCCTTATTACTACTTCTCTTTTTCACTCTTACTCACACCTACACACTCCACGAACCAAATATAAAGAGGATCCGGCGTAAGGAGCGGTTCCCGTTACGCGGTGCGGAGGCCAAATGGCGTGTTTTTATTGGTGCGGAGTCAAAAATGTGTAGTAGAAAGAAGATACCTAATTTGATTGGCCTCTCTCTCTCTCTCTCTCAGCTGTTTTCGACCTTGGGTGTAGGCCTCCTTCAGCACCTTCCAGCGACTTCGGTCTTGTGCAGTCTCAATCCATTTCTTCCCAGCTGTTTTCTTGATATCGTCATGCCATCGCATCTGGGGCCTTCCTTGGGGTCTTTTTTCTCCCCAGGGCCTCCACTCCACCAACGCCTTTGCCCATGATCCGTCTTTGCGCGCTACGTGCCCTGCTCTGCGCATTGACTTTTCTGCCTCAGCCACTCGTTGCATTTTCGATTTGATTGGCCGATGCCGTGTTTTGATTGGTTGTAATATCCCCCCCTCCATCACACGTACCCGCGTAGTGCCACGCTAGTTTCCATACAAATATTGCGTAAGGCCCACACCTCTTATTAATTACTCCACACACTCTTACCTTCCCAGGTGGGCAAGAAGACGAAGTGATAGACGCAGCCGGCGGGGACACGAACGAGCTCGACCCCTTTGACCTTCTCAACCCAGTGGAGATCCTATCGAAGCTCCCCAAGGATTTCTACGAGAAGATTGAGGCCCCAAAATGGCAGTTACGCAAAGAAGCCCTAGATTCTCTCGAGGGGTTACTCAAGCATGCCCCGAGGTTGGAACCTGGTGACTACGCTGATCTGGTCAGGGCTTTGAAGAAGGTGAGTGGAGTTTGAATGTAACCAGGGGTCCAAGTGAACTAAAGCGTTATGGCAAAATCGTAGTTTAATTGTGTTTTGATATTGGTGTGAAGTTGTTAGTTGAGTAGCAAAAGTGTAAAATTTCAGCATAAGAATTGGCAAGTTTCAAATTTCTCTTAAAGAATGGTGAAATTTGACACTTTTGTTAATCCACTACGAAGTTCACACTATTACTGATCTAATATTGAAATGATATTTTGCAAAAAGCATTAGTGGACAAGGCCCCAGAGGCCCAAGTCTACTGAGGCAGTGAACCAAATCGTAGTTCAATTGCGCTTCAGTAATGGTGTGACATTGTTAGTGGAATAGCAAGTGTCAAATTTGTCCAATTCCAACTATGATTTTGTAAAAAGCATTAGTGGATTTGCGACCCTGTAAAGTTTACTGGTTATGTACGAAATAATTAAGAGAGTGACTCGTAATCAATGTTCTATATGACATAAAAACCCCAATATTCATGCTAAAAAGTCATCGTATTTCCGAGGTTCTTTCCACTCGAAAGGGATTAAAGTACGGAATGTTAATCATAATATTTAGGACACTATTACACTAATTAACCGGGGCTAGCTTTGGTAAGTTAATTTAAGACTTCTGTTAAGGGTACTAGTCAACGAACACCAGGAATCGAACTCGGGACCTCACGATTAGTTATCAAGTCCTCAACCAATCGCGCCACGGAGGTCGTAATGTATGTATATCTAATTCCTTTCCAATACTCAGGAATGCAGTGTCCATATTTTCTCTCTGTATGTTTACTAATCCTATACTCTTTTTTTACAGGTGATCTCAAAAGACACAAACGTGATGTTAGTAGCGTTAGCCGGACGTCTTTTAGGCGCTATAGCGACCGGTCTACGTCAGAAGTTCACGCCCTACGCCGTAGCGTGCGTACAGGCGATTCTTGAGAAGTTTAAGGAGAAGAAACTGAATGTGGTCACCGCGTTACGTGAGGCTATCGATGCTATATACCCTTGTGTGAGTATGAGGTTTCGTTATATGTTTATATGTACATATACACATCATAGTTATAAAGATACATACACATCACGCCCGTTTCCATATAAAGGGACCCTTATACACCTCCTCATGCACACTCGGCGGTTATAGGTATTTCTATTTAATTTCATTACACTTTTTCAATATGACATTGAATGATATAATTAAAATAGTGTGATAAGGGAAGGTTGCGGTTTGAAATAAGATATAGTGACTAACATTGAAAAGGGCATGCTGCGATGGTTTGGACATGTTATGCGGATGAATGATAGTAGATTGGCAAAAGGAATATATGTGGGTGAAATGGAAGGACCGTTACGTAGAGGTTAATAAGAGGTATTATATTTATATAATCATTTCTGATACAGACCAACCTCGAAGCGATAATGGAAGATATGCTAGCGGCGTTCGATAACAAGAACCCGTCCATCCGAGCGGAATCAGCGCTGTTTCTAGCCCGAGCGCTGTGCTACACGCAGCCCAGTGCGTTCAACAAGAAGATCATGAAGCCCTATGTAGCTGGGTTGCTGAAGTTGATAGAAAGCGCTGGTAAGCTTTATTTTATGTTGCTACGTATAATTGCATCTTTGTATCTTAGTCTGGGGCTAAGGTTAATGCTGTTTAGCAAAATCGTAGTTTACTAGGAATCGCGCCACATAAATTGGCAGTAGGCAAACTTGGAATTAAATTTGACGTTTCCGCCATTGCGTGTTATTTTGTATGAAAGGTAAATTTAGTATTACCAGCGTTGTGTTTTTTGCTCACTCTTTGTAATTTTTGTGTTTGTTAAGGGTGATTATAATAAATTGATTTCCGGAGTTTCTTGTTAGTTCTTCTCCAAGCTAGGGTCTCCGCTGAACTAACCTCGGTAAAAAATATGTAAAGACAATGCTCAGTGCCATGTTTGAAATAATAGTTTTAAGAGATTAGCGATAAATTTATCAAGTTCGGAGTCTATAATCCTGTCACTTTCAAAATATTTGTCTTGGACGTTCAGTACATGCTGAACTTGGGTTTTCCAGTCTTCCACTGTTATGCTGGCAAACGCAACTTCTGTTAGTTTAGTTTAGTTAGAGTTTCTTGTTACATAGTTCTTCTTCAAGCTAGGGTCTCCACTGAACTAACCTCGGTAAAAAAAATGTAAAGACAATGCTCAGTGCCATGTTTGAAATAGTTTTTTTAATTTTTACTTAGATCATAAGATAACATCCAAAGAGAGCTTGTGATAGGGCCTATTTTAAATAAACATATTTTGACTTTGATATATTAATTTGTTTTATTTGAGTTTATAGCTCTGCAACCAAAGATCGTTACAAATGAAACCTATAATGTATCGAGCCGTATGGCACAGTGAGTGCTAGTTTTGGCGTGTTTACTGGTAACACTGAATTACGCGACTGTGGCGACGCCTCCAACTGCCAATTTATGTAGCGCGATCTCTAGATTAGCAATTGTTCTTAAATAGTGTTTCAATGGCAGATAAATGCTGTGAAATTGTTAGTAGAGTAGTAAAAGTGACCAATTTCACAGTACAAATGGTGCTTTTGCCGCCATAGTACTGAAGTACCTTACTAAGTTGATCATAATATTTGTAACATTACACCAGACCCCTGGGTAAGTTGGTAAAAAATTTGTAAGTTAATTTTACGACTATTAAATGTCTCTATCAATATGCAACGTTTTTGTTGAACAGACCCGGCGGTGCGTGACGCGGCGGCGGAGGCTCTAGGCACGGCGACCAAGCTGGTAGGCGAGAAGAACATCGCGCCCTTCATCGGGAAGCTGGACAACCTCAAGGAGCAGAAGATCAAAGAGTGCACTGAGAAGGTGGGCAGAATGAATGAATGATTGATTGATTGAATGAATGAATGAAGAAATAATGAATGAGTGTTCTGTCTAAGAAAATTATAAAAGGAACGAATTCGTGTATGATAATTATCCCTTATTATCGACGGAACTTGACTAAAGTTTGCGTATTCGTCTCTGATACAGCGCAGGTAGTATGTATAGGACAGTCACCTCGAAACCAATTATTGACAGTCGGTACTCTTTATGAAAGGTGGAGTCTGTGTCGCCATTTATGTACGTGCTTTGATTATTAGCTGTTCGGGGAACAGGTAGGTTTCTTCACGATGTTTTACAGCATTTGAACTAAGTACCATCTGATTCAGAGTCAAAGGCCCGACTACTGAGTTACCCCGAAATTGATTCATTTCTTACGTCATTATATCAAATAGCGAATGAAATATTTCTGGACGTTCTATATACTGGGCGATAATAAATTTTAATATTACGATTACAGGCGGAGATCAAAGTGAAGGTAAGTCAAGGCAAGGAGGCGAAGCCGAAGTCATTGCCAGCGCCGACCGCCAAAGGCGACGGCAAACCAGCGGCCGGCTCCACACAACCCAAGCCTGTGAAGAAACCTGGTAAATACTAGTAATTACTATGATTTGCTTGAAGTATATTAGTATATATAGAAGTATGTACTTATAACCTAGTCGCTGTGTAACTTTAATGTATTCGGAGATTACCAAAGAGTTAGCGCGATAAGATGTTATAATTATATGACAGAATATAATTTCTATTTAATTAGTTTTAATTAAGTATGTACTTGTACGTGACCGAAAGGTTTCTCTGTTAGGCTGACGATTTATCCAATCTTCGAATATATCCTTAATGTTGCTAAATAATAAACTTACATCTAAACTGATCATGAGTTTTACCTAATAAACCTATGTCTATATGAAAGAACAAAACAAAAAACAAAAACAAACACATTCACGACCATTAACGCTTGCGGGGTAGTCAGAGGTTCAGGTTTCCATCTCCGCAATTGCGAAGGTAGTAATTCTATGGACACCTCGAACCCACGTGTTAACCAGATAGTCAGTACTCAATGTGACAGGTGGTCAGCCATGTCGCCATTTGCAAGCACTAACTATTACCAGTTCGACGAACAGGTAGGTTTCCTCACGATGTTTTCCATCACCGTAAAGAACTTACAACTAATATACTTGTGTATATAGATGAATTTACACCTAATACTGTCTCCACAGCACCAGCTAAAAAGGCCCCAACGTCGACCAAGAAGGCGCCGGCGAAGGCAGCCCGCAGTCCCATGAGGGAGCAAGAGCTAAGTCCAGAGGAGGTAGACTGTAAGGCGGAGCTCATCATGTCTGCTGAGGTGTTTAAAGGTGAGGAACGTAGATAAGAGATGATTTAGATGATGGTAGAAAGTGGATGCTTTGATTTGGAAATTCGTAATGGTAGAGAGAAAGAGTTGAGATCTTCTCTGAAAGTTGTAACAATATATAGTTTGTTCAATCAGTATTGTAAATTGCTACGTTTTTAGATTTGAGAGAAAATATTATAGATTTTCTTGTTCTTGTACCGGGAATTTTTTAGGCGTTGGACACGGCGACACTGATTTGGTATTAGATGTGGAAAAGTAAGCTTATAAAAGATAAATGTAACTTGATTAAACCATATCACTTACGCATCAAGACATATGGTTACGTATTAATATACACATACCACTTCACACCCGGTTCTCTACAGAAGCATCGATATAAATCACGAATACCCATTTTTCACCATACGGTCACCTATGTATTTATGTACTTACCTCGTGTTATAACCTCATCGCAGTATAAATTAGTTATTTAATTTTATTGTTTTTTACAAATTGTAACTGAAAAAATACTTTTTGTCGATATCTCAATTAAGATATTATTAATACCTTGTCCCTTGCAGGTCTAACCGACGGCAACTGGAAGACCAGACTATCCTCAGTCCAGAGTTTCCACTCGACCGTGCAGTCCCTGTCACCAGATGATGCATCATCTCAACTCCTCTTCAAGATTCTGAACAAGAAGCCTGGACTCAAAGATACCAATGTCCAAGTGTTGAAAGCCAGGCTGGAGGTAGCCAAATACATTGCCGAGAACTTTATGATGTCTACGTAAGTTGTATTTTGCGATTGCCTTCGAAATTTCAGAGATTGACACTCAAGTCTCTGATTACCCCGCCACAATAAAAAGGGAGTGTATACACATGTTGTGAAGTGCATGTATGTTTATTAATTTATGAGAGTTAGGCGTAAAGGAAAATTTTGTGTGGTTAAATTTGTATGCAAGTGTCGGGGTTCAATAGCCTACTTATTCTTTTAGGGCTTAAAGTCGTGAATATAAAACTAAGCATGAATATCTTACGCTTAAGTAACGTTATGAAAAGTAAGAGAGTGAGTGCAGAAATGTTAGCTGATAGTAGAGTATTGAAACGAGAAACATGTTGCGCCGACCCTAACTAGTTGTGATAAGGGTAGGGGGATGATAATGATTTGAACGTTTCAATGTGTAGTTTAAACCGATGATAATAGTCAGTGTTTTTGCAGAATACGGCTGGGTATCTGGTGAAATGTTGAACGCAATAAGATAGTCGCAGAGACCATCTGAATATTTTAAGGTTAACAATTCATACATAGTCATGATTTATCTGTGTGTACGTAATTTTATACAATTCCATATTTTCTTTACAGAACATCAGTGGACGCAGTCCTCCAAGACATAGTAACCAAGCTAGGCGAGGGTGCCTGCAACGCGATCTGCTGTGACTGCCTCACAGTGTTCTCGGAGGCTTGTGGCTTGGAACATATAGCCAGGGAAGCTCTATCCTTTGCAATGGACAGCCAGAAGAATCCCAAAGTACATACGGAGGTCTTCAACTGGCTTAATAATGCTATTAAGGTGTTTGGGTTGACGTGAGTACATGAATTTACTTATAAGATTATAATAATAATATATTTATTCACATAAAGTTGTACATATGCATTAATTATAAACTAAGCCTATAACTATGCAGTATAAACAAAAACCATTAATTTATAGTATTAATACACTATTCCCTAAGAAAAGGCTGAGCCCTGTATTTTTAGGATAAGTAGAATTGTCATTCCTAGATTCAATTCAACATTTTTACGCGTAATATAATCATATCTATAATAAGGGTTGTAATGAAATCCTCAAGGCGGGTGTGTGAGTGTGAGTGAAGCAGAGCTTGGGTGTATACAGTGTGAAGAATAGAAGAGCATGTATTAGAAGGTTAATGGGTGTGAGTGAAGCAAGGGAGATTTGTCGCCCGTTCCAGGTGGCGATAGATTGTCTAGCCTATCCCGTTAGGGACGTAGAGGCGTGAATGTATGTATGCAATAAAATAATATTAAATTTTGGCTAGCCTATTATAGAATTGATTTGAATTGAGTCGCCTATGATGACATACCGAAAAGAATTTACTTTTACTAAGCGGCTGTAGCCCAGTGGGTAAGACCTCGGACTTCGTATGAGAAAGGTCCTAGGTTCGAATCCCGACTCTGGCATGTACCAATGAATGAAATTTAATATGTGTTTTTCGTTTACGTACATAATTTACAGTCGCTAACGGTGAGGGAAAACATCGTGAGGAAACCTGCCTATCCCGCAGGATAGGTAATAGTCAGTGCCTATATACGGCGATACGGTTCACTACCTATCACGTTGGGTGCTGTCTATCTAGTGATACGCGGGCTTCGAATGACCCATACCTAACATGCCTTCGAACATTCGGAGATGGGCATTCAAGCCTCTGACTACCCCGCCATAATAATAAAAAAGGGAGTGTGTATACACAAGTCGTGAAGCGTATGTTATGTATGTTATGTAATTTACTTTTCATGTCATGTTAGAACGTCGAGTATGGAAGCTTAGTTACGTATGCAGGAGTTTTAACTATGCTACGGTGAGCAATAGGGGGATAAGGTTTTGAATAAACAAAAATCTTAAAATGACTAATATGATAGTTAATATTGATATTGTGACCAAGTATATGTGTGAGTGTGTATATGTTTTTACAGTTAATATTCTATTGTTTTATACATACATACCTACATACACATCACGCCTGATCCCCTGTAGAGGGGTAGGCAGAGATCACTGATCCCCATTTGTCCTGATCATGACAGACCACTGTCGCTTCATTGACACTCATACATCTTCTACACACTCGGCGGTTATAGGTACTCCCAACGTCACCCTTTTTCTATATAGCGTCTATCTGACTGTGATATGTCTTCATCTCGATATTGTGACTAAGTATGTGTGTATATAGGTTTTTACAGTTTATATTAATTACTTGTTTTATCTTTTCAGTATAAACGTGAAATCAGTAATCCCGCACATCAAGAAAGCGTTAATAGCAACGAATCCAAACGTTCGTACGGCAGCAGTGAATCTTGTAGGGACCTTATCCCTCTATGTGGGCCCTTCGATGATAAACCACTTTGACAGTGAGAAGGGCACTATAAAACAGCTGTTGGTGACGGAGATCGAGAAGTATGCTAATAGCAGCCCACCCACGCCGGTTAAGCAGGGTAGTAAGGTTCCTAAGGTGAGGAATTATGCAATATGTACATACATATACTTTAAGTTCGTTTCTATATTCTGTTATTATTTATTATTTAGGTCGCTTTAACTACTAGGTCATTAGCGACCGTTCTATATTCTGTGTGTGTTCCCCGATCCTGATAAACCTTTCAAAGTCAACATGTATGTATTTAATAAGTAATTTGTATACACATGTACGTTACAATTGTTTTCATGTAAGAGAATATCAGAGGTCATTTTAAACCAAAATAATTATATACATTCATTAGAAGTTAAAACATTATTGTTCTTTTTGTCGACACTAATGGTCTCTAAATTCTAATTCTACGGTTGGTTCGAAAGCCTAAGAAGAAATCTGAAAATTGTTTTCGTTCGTATATATTCTCAGTCTTAATATTATATAATACTTATTGTCTTTGCACTTGGCGCTTTTCATCTATATATGTATATAGGCAATAAATATGCCACTAAAACCCGCTGAAGCTAAATTCAAACATGTTGTATGGTGTTTGGAACTCATAACCGATGTGGTATGTTCGGTCAACTATACCCACTTAAAAACTACTTTCATTCATACTTTCACACATTTAAAGATTGAATCTGGAATCTTCTATGTCTAATCCTATATGTTTCTGTATGAATATTTAACGGTGAGGGAAAACATCGTGAGGATACCTGTCTATCCCTCAGGATAGGTACGGCGATACGGTTCACTACCTATCACGTTGGGTGCTGTCTATCTAGTGATACGCGGGCTTCGAATGACCCGTACCTAACATGCCTTCGAAAATTCGGAGATGGGCATTCAAGCCTCTGACTTCCCCGCCATAATAAAAAAGGGAGTGTGTATACACAAGTCGTGAAGCGTATGTATGTATGTATGTTTTATACATATGGGCATTAAATCTAGAACCTTTTATCCTAATCCTATATGTCCCTCTATAAATATTTCCTCAATTCCAGTCCGCAAGCAAAGCTTCCCTAGACGACTTGGAGGAGGACCAGCAATCGGAAGAGGTGATAGAGGAGGACGACCCGCCTCCCGTCGAGGAGCATAGGACTGCCACGGACATAGCGCCGCTCATCACGGAGGCCCTTATAGCCGAGATCAGGGATAAGAATTGGAAGGTACGTATCACGTGGTACATTTATTCAGGTTGGAAAGAACCGTAGAAACATGTATTTGGGCAGTTATTTGTATGAATAAAGGAGTTGTGATGTTATGTGTAACATTGGTAACTGGTTGCTAGCACAGCGCTCAAAAAAACCATGGAAACATTTCCTCGGTCACTTATTTGTATGGATATTGGGGTTGTGATGTTATGTGCAACATTGGTGACTGGTTGCTAGCTTATCGTCCAATCCCTAGGTTGCTCGCCTCCGAGATGCCGGGAGGAACGGGATTTAGTTAGCGTTCGCCTTACGTTCCAGACTAGAACGGGACAAGAAACTTGTAGCCAGTGTTCCAAATGTCACAAACACAACACAATATTCACGCTAATAAGTGATCAAGGATATTTTTTTATATCTCCAAAGGTTTGTCCACCTGCAAGAGAGTAAAGGACATCAATACATATGTATATGTATGTAACCTTTAACAATGTTTCCAGATTCTACATATAGAATATACAATTCAATGTATACTTTTAAATATATACATATAATCTCATTGTTTTCTACTATATATGCATGTAAAGCACATATAAACTCACACCTTTACCCTTTTAGGTACGAAACGAAGGCCTAGAGAAACTAAAAGCCATAATCACAAGCTCGGCCCCTATAAAGCCGACCCTGGGAGAGTTGCCCCCTGTTCTGTCGGCCAGGCTGTGTGATTCCAACTCTAAGTTAGCGCAGACGGCACTGCAGATCTGCGAGTCTCTAGCCACCGCCATGGGGCCTAAGTGCAAGCAACATGTGCGCACGTTCTTTCCTGGATTCTTTTTAGGTATGTATGCGAGTTATTTGCAAATTAGAATATTATACATATGTATTACTATTATCGAATTATATAATATATATTCCGTGACGTAATTTGAGACGTAAAAAGAAAGATAACTGGCTGCCGTTCTTCCCAGTATGTCGTAGGAGGTGACTACAAGAACTACGATTCAATGGAAGCTTTTGGCAATAGCTGGCAACCTGTCACGAAATTTTTGTGACCCTTCTCTTGTAGAGGAAATGTTTTTCGTGTTAAAAAAAAAAATATTTTTACCTATTGACCATTTTACCAGCCTAATTAGAAACTTGATCTCAGTTTTAATCTCATCTCTGCATTGCAGCATTTTGCTACCGCAGATAGTAATAAAAAAATTACACATTATGTAACTAATATATTTACTCATCAGTTTTTTCTATGCTACTAATACGTTAATAAACAAACTGAACATAACTGATTTTCCCCAATACACATCACACCTGTTTCCCTGTACATTACACAATAACGTCACTATATTTTATCTCCTATAATTCCAGCTTTCGGCGACAATAAACCCTGGATCCGCACTGGCGCTGCGGCGTGTGTGGACGCCTGGTGCAAAGCGGCAGGGGGCGCCCACATCGCCTTCGACGGGGACATGATCGGCGAAGCCCTAAGGTCCGGGTCGCCAGCCCTACGCACTACGCTGTTAGCGTGGATGGCTCCTAATTTGCCTAATAGTATGTATTTATTTAAAGTGAAATGTCTATATTCAACGTAAGTACAAGTACAGTACATTCATTGAAAGTCAAAACATTTGCCTGATACTGGTTGTCTCTTAGCATTGAAAGTCTACCGTTTGTTCTTTATAATATATGTATAGATGTTACAGGATGGGTTTCTAAGGAGGCTACATACTTGCGCCGTTTACATTAGTATTGTGTTGTGGTTGTTTTTTTATATATTTTCATATATGGGTTGCTAATGGTTGATACTAAGGGTAGTGTTAAAGGATTGGATGACTTTTTATGCGGTTAGTCTCTATCCAATGTGATACGTATATCGATAGTGATTACATGTGGATTTCTCACAATGCTTTCATTCATCCAGATATTAATTAAGTTACTTAGGGTTCAGATATTAAATGTGTTCAGGGTTGTTTTATTTTTAACCAGAAACGGTGTATCAACTTGGTTACAACCATTGATTTTTACATAAAATGAATCACGTGTCACTTTTTTTCTGATCCCGACAAACCATTATCGTTTCATTAACACTCCTACACGTAATACATACTCAGTATGTATAGGCAATTCTAACGTCTCCTTCAGTATATTACTATTATTCTTTTCGCAGTCGCTCCAAAGTCGATCCCGAAAGAAGAGCTCTCGTCAACGGTGCCAATACTGTACGCGTGTCTCGAAGACAGAGCAGCGGAGGTACGCAAGGCGGCTGCAGACTGTGTCCTGCCTTATATGCTGCATCTGGGGTACGAGAGCATGTTCAAACAGCTGGATAAGCTCAAGGTATGGGACATGGTGGCTTGGACATACATACATAGATGTATGGGATAGATTTCTCTAAAGGGATAGACTAGATCCCGAACGATTTTGATAAATCTCTTGCTTCACCCACAGCCATGAATACGGTTGTTATTAGTCACTGGTCGCTTTCAATATGGTTGTTATGGTGGTAAGAATAATGTGTACTGGATAGTTCATCGCCCAATTGAATCTTTTTACCCGTATTACCTTTGTCGGCTCCTACGACATGCCGGAAAGAATGGCAGTTAGTTAGTATTATTTTCCCGATCCAGGCTACCATAGGACGAATGTAGAAGTTAAAATGAATATATTATGCAAGGATGTCCTATACTAGTTTGTGACGTAATAAGAATCCCTGAATACCAAGGGTCTAATAACTTCCAAAATATACAAACTATAATTACATTGGCAGCCCGGTTCGAAGTCAGTGGTGCAAGCAGCTCTAGACAAAGCTAGACCCAACCTGCCAGTGCAGCCTCTGCCCTCTAAAGCGAAGAAGGAGGAGACTAAGGGAGTCAAATCTGGCGGCGCCATGAAGAAGGAGGCTGAGAAAAAGGCCACTGTCAAACCTAAGGTAAGTGTACAAAGTACCTATAGGCTATTCGCGTTAAGTAAATAGTGACGTCATGATAATCAGAGGTCAAACTGACCAATGAGACGTGAGTAAATGAGAAAACAATTCACATCGACCAATTGCAGACGACAGTTGTCATGGCTCATTGGTCAAATCGTCGGGACATGATGACATCACTATTTTCTTAATGCGAATGTACTAGACAATGACATGTGTAACATAAAAAGCTACTTACTTTTATTTTATCTTGATTTAACAAAATTTCTAATTTACCTAATAAGCATTTTACGTGTAATTACCTAAGCAACGAATCCGCCAGTAGTTATGTACTTTAGCACCTACTTATGACAGTCTTCAATAAATCGTCTTAGCTGACACTCGCCTATTATAATATTTTACCTTCCACTTCAACCCTCACCCTTAGTGACATTTGCAGACATTTACCTTAGTACATAGTTGCTTATACAGTAAGGGTGTGGAATGAAAGGTTCTAGAGTCGACATAAGAAAGGAGAGATGAAATGTTTATTTATAAGAAAGTGTGACAGGTGGTAAGTCATGTACTCGTATATGTAGTATACGATTCAATAAACAGCTATGGCAGGATATTATAAATACGTAATAGTGTATATGAGTGTATAATACCCTTTCGGAATACACAAAGCAAGACATATGAATGTCTTGTTTTGCCAATAATTAACATACTTATTAAATCATCATCAGCTTGTATCAATCCACTGTTGGACATAGGCCTCCCCCAAATGACGCCACTTCTTCCTGTCAGTGGCCGTTCGCATCCATTCGATGCCGGCCAACCTGCGCAGGTCGTCTTCCCACCTTGCCGGGGGCGCCTCACACTACGTCACTTTTTAAATACATTAAGTATAATAATATCTAACCTTCCCTATAGTTATCTTTGCACCCTCATCTGTCCATACCTATCCTCATACACTTTCGCCAGTTATAGTATTATAATACATTATAAACTTGTTCGTACAGGGCTTGTCCAAGGTGCCGTCCGGTACGTCGACGAGCAGTCGTGGCAAGAAGGATGAAGAAGAAATGGGACCGCTTTTGTCCAACAACAACTCCAAGAACCAGCGGATCATCGATGACCAGAAGCTCAAAGGTATCATTATATACGTGTTTTAATCCCTTTCTGGGTGGAGTGAACCTTGAAGATATATATTCGGTTATTAGGACAGAATTGGAGAGTTTATATCAAAAAGGCTGCTTAAAATTATCGGGCTGTGATGGAATTGGTATAGAATATTGGTGACAGTGTGCTAGACTATTTTTTCAATGGATTCCATTGACCTCTTGTCCCTTAATCGCCTTTATATAACATGCTAGAATTAAAAATTGAAAAAAATGAATGAATGAAGTTGCCACGATAACATGAATAAATTTTATACCCTAGTTTGTAAGGTTTCATTTTAAACGTTTCGTATGGTATATGTTTTTGTGGCTGTAAATAAACTCTTTTTATTATTATTATTAAACGCTGTAAGGACGTGTGTATTTGTCTATATAGCAAGTGTGTCTAGGGATAGGCAGAGACGATCACCCCCTGGAACGATCCTGACAAATCTCTATTACTTCACTCACACCCATTAACCTTCTCACACATGCTCATCTGTTCTTCACGCTTCGTACATCCTTGAGAAGAACGTTTAATAATTTGTATAGTGTTGTCTATACAATTTGTATTGTATAGTTTTGTTAGTTTGTCTGCCCGTAACCATGGCTGCTGCAACGTAGTTGAAACGTCGGGTTAATAAAGGTAACTTTATTATATAAAAACATACGCGATAAGTCCCGCTAGTTATTAATCATGTTGTATAGTGTTGTCCCTGCTAATTAGGTTGTTCAATTGCAGTCCTGAAGTGGAACTTCACGGTGCCGCGCGAGGAGTTCTTCGACCTGCTGAAGGAGCAGATGACCTCCGCGGGGGTCAACAAGCAGCTCGTCGCCAACATGTTCCACAACGACTTCCGGTAACGATACATAAAAAAATTTGGTATAAAAATATGATAAGCTGATCTGCAAAAGTTTGTACGCGTGACTTAACACAACTTCTAATAATATTTTATTTACTATGTGAGACCGGGTCCTATCACGATAAATTAATAAAGATATCTGATTACCGTGAAACAGTAATATAATATTATAATTTATATACAGTAATATAAATTAATTATAATATATACAGTATTAATTATAAAATGGCTGTAGCCAAGGAGGTAAGACCTCCGACTTATTATTCGAGGCCCTAAGTTCGAATCCCGTCTCTGGCCTAAACCAAACCAAAGCCTAAACCAACCCGAAACCAATGAATTAAATGTAAAATATAAATTTTATTAACTTAGATAGCTCACTGTTGCTAACGGTGAGGGAAAACATACCGAAGAAACATGCCTATCTTTCGGGATGGGTAATATTCAGTGCATGTATACGGCGATACAGATCACAACCTATCACGTTGGGTGCTGTCTACCCAATGAAAACCGGGCTTTGAGTAACTTATTGCTAACATGACTTCGAAATGTCTCCGACACACCTCTCCCTGTGTAAGATAAAGAGAACCTATTTTTTGTTTGATCAATATAAGCCTTTATCTCATCCAGATACCATTTAAAAGCGATAGAAGCGTTGTCCGAGGACCTGCAGGAGAACGGCGCGGCGCTGGTCTCCAACCTGGACCTGATCCTCAAGTGGCTGACGCTGCGGTTCTTCGACACCAACCCCTCGGTCATCCTCAAGGGGTTGGAGTACCTGAGCGTGGTGTTCCACTACCTCATCGAGTGTGATTACACGATGGCTGAGTATGAGGCTAATTGTTTCATACCCTATTTGGTGCAAAAGGTTAGTTTGTTGCAAAAGGAGTTTTGGATACTACATGATTCTACCTAGGTTAGACTGTTTTTTTAATGGATGTAAAACATTTTGTATATAACTATTTTCTTTAAAATAATATTTTAATATAGACATAGTCGTGTAACATGTCACGCAGGTTTCCCACATAAGCTTAGGCTGTAATTACGAATCCCTAACTATACGTATGTTACTTCAAATTGTTGATAAATCTTAAGCCTTAGTAACTTATTTCACTATTGTTGTACCTTTTACTAACATTTCTTTAATTGAAAATTATGAAACAGGATGACTATATGATAAAATAAATCTCCAATATCAAACCATTTAGTAACATCAACTTATTTTAGGGCACGTATAGGTGAAACTTATTTAAGAGTACGTTTTATTCACAGGTGGGCGACCCCAAAGACGCAGTTCGCAACGGCGTGAAAGCTCTCTTCAAGCAAATCTGCGTGGTCTACTCCGTCACGAAGCTCTTCGGCTACCTGATGGAGGGGCTCAAGTCTAAGAATGCCAGACAGAGGGCAGGTGAGTGTGTAGTGTTAGTGCATAGATAAGTACTAGTTATATAGTATACAATGTGTACACAAGTACTAATATGAATGCTTACTAACTCTTACATACCATAAATTGTATTTTATTAACTAGCGACCCCCTCCGGTTTCGCACGGGTATAAAATATATAGCCTACTCCACTATTTAATGGATGTTATTATACATATAAACCTTCCTCTCGAATCACTCTATCTATTAAAAAAAAGCCGCATCAAAATCCGTTGCGTAGTTTCAAAGATTTAAGCATACAAAGGGACATAGGGATAGAGAAAGCGACTTTATTTTATACTATGTAGTGAAGTATACTTACGGTGGCAATTCGACCTCAGCTTCCTCCATATACTCGTCGTTCTCGTCGTATTCGGCACATGGGGGCGCGTCCACTGATATCATTCGCTTACTGTCCTCCTGGTGCATTAAAAAACAGATTTAATATTAGTTATTTTTAAACACTCGCGATTTATACTCATTTTATTTACGATGTGAGACCGGGTCATATCACGATAAATTAATAAAGATAACTGATTGCCTTTATTTTGCCCGACGTTTCGACCCAGTTGCATAAGCCGTGGTCGCGGGAAGACTAACGTCCGTCTCAGCTAATGTCTGTCTACCCTCACAAATTCAATGACCGAAAACATTATTAGAAATTTTGTAAACATATGGTTTAGTAGTATTTGAAATCAGCAACGGAGTCACCATCATTAACGTGGTGTTTGATAATCTGGGTAAACAAGTTATTTGAGTGGCCCAATATCTTTGTAGTAAAAGTGGAGTTTTAAGTCTACACTAAAAGAGTTAAGTCATGAAGCGTGTAAACATATCTAATCGCTTTTTAAACGGGTATTATACGCGAATTGAATGCAACCAGCTGCGTTACTACCGACAGGTGATTAGACTCTTTGGTACTAAAAATTCATTGGACAATCCTCAACAGCCAAATACAATTAAAATTAGCTATCATAGCAACCAACAAAGACACTCATATACATACATACATGCACACACCTGTAGAAGGGTAGGCAAAGATCACGGATCCCCATTTGTCCCGATCCTGACAGATCCTGGTTTCGCACGGGTATAAAATATATAGCCTACTCCACTATTTAATGGATGTTATTATACATATAAACCTTCCTCTCGAATCACTCTATCTATTAAAAAAAAGCCGCATCAAAATCCGTAGCGTAGTTTCAAAGATTTAAGCATACAAAGGGACATAGGGACAGAGAAAGCGACTGTTTCATACTATGCAGTGATGGTTGATAGGTTTCGGCCGAATGTGTTGTACAAGAAGTACCTTTGACTTTCACGCGTACAACAGTGAATCTACTTATGTGTATGCTAACCTCGGTGTACTCGACACAACTGTAATTTAAAAAAGAGTCATTTTAGGAACAGCCTTACTTCACAGCAGTTCCAGTTTGCCTATACAGGCTCCGACTGTTATCCACCCTTAACAATTTCCATCACCATACATTAACTAATTTACTTTTAATACATACATTCACATTACGCCCGATTCCCTATTCAGGGGTAGGCAGACGGGTGTCCTGATCCTGACAAACCACTTTCGCTTCATTGACACTCATACACCTCCTCATACATACTCGGCGGTTATAGGTACATCTTACGTCACCCTTTTTCAATATGATGTCTTATCTAACTGTCAAATGTCTTATTGGGCCGGCCCCTACGTAACCACCCTTCCACTTCACTCACATATACATTATTTTTTGTCAATCTACTATCATTCATCCGCATAACATGCCCAAACATTCGAGGCATGCCCTTTTCAATCTTATTAGTTTTTAATTTAAAAGTCAATATCAATACCATCATAATGCCTAAATGAATGCTTTATTTAGTAGGTGTTAAATTAAATACGTCAATACATTACTTGAGAGAAGTAAAACAACATCGTAGCATCACCTGTAATGTTGTGTTGTTGTGTAATGTTGGGTGATGACTATAAGCTCTTATTAACGATACATATTTTCTTTTTTACCTATTCCAGAATGCCTAGAATGCATAGGAGAGCTGCTTGAGACGTACGGGTCGGCGGTGATGGCAGGCCCAGTGGTGCGCGAGTTGGCCCGCCATATCGGCGACCGCGACGCGTCCGTACGGTCCGCGGCGCTCAATTGCGTCGCAAATGCGTACTTTTTGGAAGGCGAGAAGATTTATAAGGCTATTGGACAGGTGAGGACTTTGTGATAGTATTATGACGACCTCCGTGGCTCGATCGGTTACACGCCTGAACGCTAATGGTGAGGTCCCGGGTTCGATTCCTGGTGGAGGCAGAGTTAAGAACTACGCTTTTCTTCTGCTTTCCAGTCTGGTCGTTGACTATATATACTGTATATGCATTTATCTATATATAATAAGTATATATTTCTTAAATTTACGATGACTAGTACCCTTAACACAAGTCTTAAATGTACTTGCCAAGGGGCTAGTTCAATTGGTGTAATAACGTACTACAATATATATTATTATTATAGTTTTAAGAGATTCGCGATTTATTCTCATGATTAATAACTAAGGGGACTTATCGCGTAAGTTTTTATATAATAAAGATACCTTTATTAACCCGACGTTTCGGCTACGTTGCAGCAGCCATGGTTATTAATATTGTCAAATTGGAGATTTTCTTTTCAAGGCGGGTGGGTGTATGTAGTGTAAAGAATAAAAGAAAATGTATGAGAAGGTTAATGGGTGTGAGTGAAGCAAGAGAGACGTAAATGGAATGAAAACTAGCAGCCGTTCTTTCTAGTATGTCGTAGGCAACTAGGGACAATTTGATATATTGGGCGATGGACTAGCAACCATTAACTTGTTTCATATAAATGCCATCACACTGCCAATATGAATACTTAAAGTGACCAAAGAGATTTCAAGTCTTTTCTGTCCACCCCGAATGTATTCTATATTATGATATTAGTTTCTATAGTCTTGAGCTAGCTGGGACGTAAAAAGAATGCTAACTAACTGCCGTTCTTTCCGGCATGTCGTAGGATGCGACTAAGGGAGTAAGGGTAAGTGGAATCTCTTAGGCGATAGGCTATCAACCGGTCCCCAATGTTCCATAATGACATCGCAACCCCGATACTCACATTAAAAAGTGACCTATATAATATCTCCGAGGTTCTGTCCACCTCGAAAGCGATTAAAGGATTCACTTCCTATATTTATGTATGTTATTTGTTACAGTTATTTGTTATTTGCATTTGGAAGGCATGTCCTCGCGTCGTCTTTACCACAATGCCTGAAAACTAAGGTTTTCAACCAGTGTGTGCTCCCCGTTATGACGTACGGTTCTGAGACGTGGACACTCACTGCGAACGGCCACTGACAGGGAGAAGTGGCGTCATTTGGGGGAGGCCTATGTCCAACAGTGGATTCAGACAGACTGATGATGATGATGATTTGTTTCAGATATCGGACAAGGACCTGTCTCTCCTAGAGGAGCGGATCAAGCGAGCGGGCAAGAGTCGCAGCGCAGAGGTGCGCCGGTCGATGGTGGTGCCCCTGTCTGCCTCCGGGAAGCCGATACAGCCTGTTGTTGAGGTTAGCGGGGTGATGGGCTGGGTGCTTTAGCTTTAAGGGTTGATTTAATAGATAGATATGAGTGAATTAAAAATAATGTGATAAGGGAAGGTTGCAGTTTGAAAGAAGATGTAGTGACTAAGATTGAAAAGAGCATGTTTCGATGGTTTGGACATGTTATGCGGATGAATGATAGCAGATTGACAAAAGGAATATATGTATATATATGAGTGAAGTGGAAGGGTGGTTACGTAGGGGCCGGCCTATTTAGACATATAACAGTCAGATAGACGTTATATTGAATAAAGGTGACGTTAGACGTATGATAAAAGATGTATGATGTATGAGTGTCAATGAAGCGAAAGTGGTCTGTCAGGATCGGGAAAAATGGGGATCCGAGACTCTGCCTACCCCTCTACAGGATGTGTGCATGTATGTATGTATATGAGTGTCTTGGTTCGTTGCTATGATATTGAAATTTTATTATATTTGGCTGTTTGTTGAGGATTATCCAATGCATTTTTAGTACCAAAGAGTCTTATCACCTGTCGGTATAAATGTAGCTGGTTGCATTCTATTCGCGTATAATACCCGTTCAAAAAGCGAATACATTTGTTTACACGCTTCATGACCTAACTCTTGTAGTGTAGACTTAAGTGACCCCTTTCATATCTACAAAGTTATTGGGCCACTCAAATGACTTGTTTACCCAGAATATCAAACATCACGTTAATGATGGTGACTCCGTTGCCGTTTTCAAATACTATCAAACCATATTCTTATAAGTTTGTAAAAACGTTTTCGGTCATCGAAATCTTAAATCTGCTGTTTAATTTTATTTACTACGTGAGACCGGGTCATATCACGGTAAATTAATAAAGATATCTGATTACCTTTATTTTCCTCCCGCGACCACGGCCTATGCAACTGGGTCGAAATGTCGGGCAAAATAAAGGTAATCAGATATCTTTATTGATTTATCGTGATATGACCCGGTCTCACATAGTTAATAAAATGAGTATAAATCGCGAGTGTTTAAAAATAACTACTGCTGTTTAATGCACCAGGAGGACAGTAAGCGAATGATATCGGTGGACGCGCCGCCGTGTGCTGAATACGACGAGAATGACGAGTATATGGAGGAGGCTGAGGTCGAATTGCCACCGTGAGTATACTTTACTACATAGTATAAAACAAGTCGCTTTCTCTGTCCCTATGTCCCTTTGTATGCTTAAATCTTTGAAACTACGCAACGGATTTTGATGCGGTTTTTTTTAATAGATAGAGTGATTCAATAGGAAGGTTTATATGTATAATAACATCCATTCAATAGTGGAGTAGACTATATATTTTATACCCGTGCGAAGCCGGAGCGGGTCGCTAGTCTGGTATAACGAGCTCAGTGGAATGAGTGATCGAGATGATTAATCTATGGCCTCTTCATACCCTCGTGTTGATGGGATAGTCGGTACTTAATGTCATAGGTGGTAAGCCATGTCGCCATTTCAACCTCTGGATATTGACTGTTCTGAAGGTAGGTAGGTAGTATCACGGTGTTTTATCCTCAATGGCAATTACTGAGCGAAAGTGATCTCCTAACTTCAAGTACCATGTACTGTCTATGTAAAAATACGTACATATACATTGACGTCATGTCACTTACTCCCTTTCGAGTTGGACAGAACTAGATCTGAAGTAAATTTCAACCTAAATATTGGGGTTATGATGTGATAAAGACCATTGGTGACAGATAGCTAGCTCTCTGCCACGCATAGTAGCACACTGTAAATTTTAACGTCGTAGTATATTTTAACTTTTCAATAAGTGATATATATATAGTTTTAAGAGATTCGCGATTTATAGTCACGATTAATAACTAGAGGGACTTATCGCGTGTGTTTTTATATAATAAAGTTACCTTTATTAACCCGACGTTTCGGCTACGTTGCAGCAGCCATGGTTATTAATATGGTCAAATTGGAGATTTTCTTCTCAAGGGTGTACGTAGTGTGTACGCGATAAGTCCCTCTAGTTATTAATCAAGTGATATATAGCATCCTTATTTAGAAAAAAAAAACATTTAATTTTCAATAACCCAATATTCCCTTCAACAGACCTCCGCAGCCTGAACCCAAGACCATAACAGGTCCCTTCGGGCTGGACCCCGACCTCGTAGCGAGGTTAGACGCCCAGGTGCCCAAGATATCAGAATGGCGAGTGCCAGAACCTGACCTGGCGTTCTTGGACGAGCCGGTCGCTCTGCCTAACATGAGGCCAGCCGCAGGGATAGCGCACGGCGGCCATGGGGTGCCTTGGTGAGTTACCTTATTATAGAATAATTCCGTTTTTAAATCTTTGCATATGCTATCCACACACATATTATCATATCTTATTTCTATGTATATTAATTTATTCACGTAGCACTCTATTTAACTATTTTCTTTAAAATATAAACGTTGCTCTCCAGTGGTTCTGACATAAAACCAGCGTTGCGTTTGCCACCAGACGCAACATACCCAGCTGAGTTAGAACCCTTTTGCTTTTACAATAACATGCACAAGTTATACCACTTAGTTTGTAGTTTTTATTGTAAACGTTTTGTATTGTGTATGTTTTTGTGGCCGTAAATAAACGCTTTTATTATTATTATTAGTTATATAAGATGCGCTATGATGATGCAATAATGGAGTCAGCCATTCTATGGTTGACCAGGGAGTCAGTATTCAACGTGAGAGGTGGTAGACCTCATTTTTCATATTTTTTTGTTTTATTATTACCTGTTTAAGGGTATAGGTTGATTGTATGGTTTTCGCATCTCATCGTAGATGAGGAACATTTTGAAAAATCGATAGGAATATGGAAATAATAAGTTTCTAAAAGTGAATTGAATTACTATGGTATGTTAAAATCAGTACTGATAGATATTCGTTGTATCTGCCTACAATCCTGGATCTAATCCCTTATATGATAGGATCGTGAATTAGTGCATGTACATATCGTATCAATTTACATTTTGTTTTTTTCGTGCGTTAAACTATATACATATTTTTTTAACAGCATGTCTCCGAGTTCGACCTCGGTGCTGTCTCAGCCGTCGAACAACGATGATTCGCACCTAGCAGACACCATACATACGATTGCCAGTCCTGATTATAACGTAAGTGTACAAAAATTATTCTAAAGTAATTCTAGTTTTAAGAGATTCGCGATTTATACTCATGGTTAATAACTAGCGGGACTTATTGCATCGTCAGTCTGCCCTTGACCACGGCTGCTGCAACGTAGCCGAAACGTCGGGTTAATAAAGGTAACTTTATTATATAAAAACATACGCGATAAGTACCGCTAATTATTAATCAAAAGTAATTCTATTTATAAACACCAATGCGATTTTAAAATGTATATATTTTTAATAACTTATATTGTTATTAAAACTTATATCATTTTTTCCCGTGTTAGCTGGGTCATAAAAGGAGAAAAAAATAATGTTAACTAGCTACAGTTCTTCCGGACATGTCAAAGAAAGCTACCAAGGGTATAGAACTAGTGCTAAATGGAATCTTTGAGCGATGGGCTACCAACATGTTTATGTTCCATACGACTTCAGAACCTCATTTATGCTAATAAGTGACCAAGATGTTTTCATGTCTACAAGGTACACTGACTACACTAGTGTAGTAGTGTAGTACACTAGTGACCCGCTCCGGCTTCGCACGGGTATAAAATATATAGCCTAATCCGCTATTTAATGGATGTTATTATACATATGTATATACCTTCCTCTTGAATCACTCTATCTATTAAAAAAACCGCATCAAAATCCGTTGTGTAGTTTCAAAGATTTAAGCATACAAAGGGACATAGGGACAGAGAAAGCGACTTTGTTTTATACTATGTAGTGAAGTAATCTATGCAATAATTAACCCATCTACTTCTACAGGAAGCCTTCAGAGCCTTATCCCTGATCTCGGCGTCGCTAGTGTCAGGCAGGGGCGCGGCGCTTGCCCGTCACGAGGATCGGCTGATCAGTGCCGTGGCCATGCAGATACGACGCGTACGCACCGGACAACACCAGAAGGACGATGTCATGCCAACCTACAGGCTGATTGCGTCTACTTTGAATACGGTGAGTGGAGAAACGATTGAATAAGGGTTTATGTCCATTATTAATAACCAGCGGGACTTATCGCGTATGTTTTTATATAATAAATTTACCTTTATTAACCCGACGTTAGCCCGTTAGTTATTAATCATGAGAATAAATCGTGAATCTCTTAAAACTACAGCTATTTACGTTTCGGCTACGTTGCAGCAGCCATGGTCACGGGCTAAAGGTAACTTTATTATATAAAAAAATACGCGATAAGTCCCGCTAGTTATTAATCATGAGTATAAATTGTGAATCTCTTAAAACTATAAGGGTTTATGTGTTAATTTTAGTCTATGGTGAGGAAAACTACCTATGGCTTGGAACTGGTCTGTGTTTTTACAAGAATAATTAGTGCTTGTACATGGCGATACAGCTTACTGCCTGTCACATTGAGTACTGACTATCTGATCAACACGTGGATTTGAAGTGTTTGTAGAATGAATACCTCCGGATTGTGAAGATGGATACCCTAATCTCAGACTATACCGCTAGGGTTGATGGTCGTGAAAGTACTTAATTTTTTAATGAAAAAATATTTTTATGTCGTCGTTGTGGATCATGTATGTTTATCTTATTCAAACAACAATAACATAATAATCAACATAATATATTATCCAACTTATACTGTAATTTGTAAGCTAATAAGACTCGAAAGGATGGTGTCTATCCAGATCGTTCATCACAGTGCATTGCACACGTACAGCTCTTTCACGCCCGATTCCTAATTTCATCAGTACGTTAATATATCATTTAATATCTTCTCCTCAACAGTTCTACGAGACCTCCGGCTGCGGGTCCCGTGTCAGCGAGAACTCAATCAGCGAGCTGCTGTCGGAGTTGCTGATAGTGCTGAGTCTGTACGGAAGCAGCACGGCGCCCAATGCTGACAAGTTGGCCCGAGTGCTGAATAATTTGTGCGTGCGCTTGCTGGACAAGTCGCCGCCTACACATCTGCTATGGTGAGTACAGAACATATGTATAATAATATTTAGGACATTGTTACACCAATTGAACTAGCCCCTTGGTAAGTTCATTTAAGACTTTTATTATGGGTATTAGGCAACGTATAATTAAGGAACATATTATAAGTAAGAACGGACTGGAAAGCAGTAGAAAAACGTAGTTCTTATTTCTGCCTCCACCACGCATAGAACCCGAGACATAAAACGCGTTCTATTGGTAATCGTGTCACGGTGATCGTTGAACATGTACCCTAGTGTTTTTATTCTTATTCCAATATTATTACTTTATCTTATGGGTAAGAATATCGGAAATCAACAATTTGAGTCGGTACCTTTTTTACGTCCAGGATACATACATACGAGAACTGAAGATGTTTTTGTAATGGGTGTTAGGTATAAGTTTTATATCTTTTCGTGTGTTGCACAATGATAGGATTATAAATAATAAGGCCGTATCGAAGGCCTTAGAACATGATTTCTTGTCTAATGAATAATTATTATTGTTACCATATCTTCCCGATTACTTTAGCATAAGGCTCCCACGACCATTAACCTTTGCAGTATAGTCACTGATTAGGGTGTCCATCTCAGCAATAGCGGAGGTTGTAATTCTATAACCACCGCACACTTTACCATAACTTTAGATGATATGGAGTAGCTAGCCGCAAAAACACGATGTGAATTGTATTTAATTGACAAAAAGTTATTACCTTCTTATGAACCATAAAATAGTTATTTATAAACACTCGCGATTTATACTAATTTTATTTACTATGATAAAATAAAGGCAAAATAAAGGTAATCAGATATCTTTATTAATTTATCGTGATATGACCCGGTCTCTCATAGTAAATAGAACCATAAAATCTTAATGACATATTTATGTACATTTACTGATTTAATTCATTACAAAATTCCATCTTACCCAATTCACAGCGCCTTAGTATCACTCCTGCACACCTCGATAGGGGTGACAGACCCCTCGTGCCCACGGTACCAGGAACTACTCCTCAAGTGTTTCTGGAAGACCCTCAAGATCATGACTTCCTGGGAAGCCAACGCCATAGACTATGACGCGGTGATGCTCAAGATTCATCTGTTCTACAAGGCCTTCCCGAATTCTTACTGGAAGAAGAATCCGGAGATAGGCGATACGCCGTACAGGTAAGGGGGATTTGTGGGTTGTGGAGGGTAATTGGAATACTTGGTTATATTATACTAGTGACCCGCTCCGGCTTCGCAGGGGTATCAAATATATAGCCTACTCCACTATTTAATGGATGTAATTATACGTATAAACCTTCCTACTAAATCACTCTGTATATTAAAAAAAACCACATCAAAATCCGTTGCGTAGTTTCAAAGATTTAAGCATACAAATGGATATAGGGACAGAGAAAGCGACTTTGTTTTATACTATGTTTACTATATCACAGAATTTAATGTATAATTGGTCCCTAACGAGATAGGCAGAGACTATCGATCGCTACCCGGATCGATCCTGACAAAACTCTTGCTTCAATCACACCCATTCTCATACATGCTCTTCTGTTCTTCACACTACGTACACCCGCTTTGAGAAGAATGTTTCCTAATTTTATCTGTAAGTTCTACGCGGTCTTTCTGTCCAACTCTACTTTCTACTTTGGCTTAATAAGGGTTTTATTTCCTAGAATTTTTATTATAGTACGTACGCGTACGCGTTCACGGCCATTAACCATTAACCCTTACGGGGTAGTCAGAGGTTCAGGTTTCCATCTCCGCAATTGCGAAGGTAGTAATTCTATGGACACCTCGAACCCACGTGTTAACCAGATAGTTAGTACTCAATGTGACAGGTGGTCAGCCATGTCGCCATTTACAAGCACTAACTATTACCTGTTCTGGGAACAGGTAGGTTTCCCCACGATGTTTTTATTATAGTACTAACTATTTTGTGTCTTTGTTTCAGAACGGTGAAAACTCTAGTGCACACATTAGTGAAAATGAAGGGATGTTCCATCGCAAACCATTTGAAAAGGATACCGGATCTCAACGAATCTGATCTGTACCCTTATCTATTGAAAGTTTTCAAGGTGAGTGAAGTTTAATTGAATGTTGCTATGTTGAAGTATGATGTATTAATTCACACCTCTACTTCCCTAACGGGATAAGCCTCAATCGATTGCCACTTTGAACGATCCTGACACATCTCTCTGGCTTCACTCACATCCATTTACCTTATCATACAAGCGTTTCTGTATTTCACGCTACGTAATTAGAGAGGACTTTCGAGCAAATAGTTTCATTTGTAACAATAAGACTTGATCATAACCTCAATGATTGAATAATTATATGATCAGTTGCAGGTTTGGTGTGGTAATCAGCTTAGGTTATTAGTTACTCTCCTTATGTGAGCATTGTGATGAGCTTGGCTTACTCAAACACATGCTAAAAAGTGTTCTTTTTTATTGAAGACCGAATTGCTGATGAAAATCCATTGTAACATAGTTAATCAACCGTAGCTGTGATACATGCGTTCTCATTCTGCCACCGTAGTTAAGCTATTGTAATCATAGACAGTATCTATCATAATCAAACTAATCACTACCCCAAAATTATAAAAAAGTAATTTAATAATTAATTGTTTTATACTTGCAGTAAACGTTAGTATACTACTAGTAATAATCCATGAGTTAAATCTTACAGTATACATATAATAATCCTTATTTTATATATTCCTCCAACAGCAACTCAACCTCGACGACAAAAAAGAAAACACGCCAGATCCGCTATCCCAAGTGCCAGTTCTCTCCTCAGTGAGTGCTAACAACCAGGCTTTGAGTGGCAATCGGCTGCCGAGACATGTGCACGAACAGCTGGCTAATATATTGAAGAGCATCGGCACCAAGGAAAGCAATAACAGCAAGGAGGCGATTATGCAGCTGTATGATTTGAGGGTGAGTAGATAGAAGCCGGTTTAGTGTCCACGACTTGACGACTATAGTCTATTCGCGTTAAGTAAATAGTGACGTCATGATAATCAGAGGTCAAACTGACCAATGAGACGTGAGTAAATGAGAAAAGAAGTCACATTGACCAATAACAGACAACCCCTATAAAATCTCATTGGTTAAATCATGGAGACCTTGATGACGTCACTATTTTCTTAAAGCGAATATACTATAGCGTATTTTGCGTATTGAGATGAAGGTCACTCAAACCATCCCAGCTCCCCAAAGTATCCCAGAAGGCCTTTGGTGAAGGGTGAGTATTGGATGTGTATGAGGTGGAAAAAAGTGTGTGAAGTGGATGGGCGGTTACGTAGGTGCCACCCCGAAAAGATATGACTGACAGATAGATGCCATAATGAAAGCGTGACGTTAGAAGTACCTATAACTGCCGAGTGTGTATGAGGAGGTGTATGAGTGTCACGAAACGAAAGTGGTTTGACAGGATCGGGACAAATGGATCCGTCATCTCTGTCTACCCTTCTATAGGGAATCAGGCGTGGAGTGTATGTATGAGGTGGAAATTGTATATTTTAACGTACATTGTTAACATGCCCAAGTTCGCAAGTTAAAATTACGAATAAGGTGGAAATAGTATTTTTTTATTACAATGAATAACATGCCTGTTTTAAAAAAATGTAAAAACTGCATACTCATATTTTATTTATTATTATTATATTTTATAAAGATAAGTCCCGTTTTCTCCTCACATTATTACAATTAGTTCTAAACCCTCCATCCAAAATGCTGTAGTTTACCCAGTTAGTACTAATTAAACCTGTTTACCCAGGAGCGTCACCCAGAGGTGGACATCTGGACGTTCATGCAGGGCAGCTCGTACTATTTCCGCAACTACGTGGAGCGCAGTCTACGCGAAGTGGCCCAGCAGAGGCGGCTGGCCACCTTGCCTCAACTGCGGCATGACTTCAATGCTGATAATATTGGTGAGTTTAACTATAGTATGTTCGTATTAAGAAAATAGTGACGTCATCAAGTTCCCACGATTTGACCAATGAGACGTGAACGGTTGTCTGCAATTGGTCAATGTGACTTGTTTTCTCGTTTACTCGTCTCATTGGCCAGTTTAATTTTTGAATATCATAACGTCACTATTTTCTTAACGCAAATAGCCTATAAGATAGCCTTTGGGGAAACAGTGGCTTAAGCGTCATTGATAAGAATAGTGTTTCAACTAAACTGCAGAATTATACTGAATAGATAGATTTTCTGACATGCATAGTACATGTCGCCAATATTTATGTTTTCTGTCATAGTACAGTCTTTCTTGTCATAATTACTGTGATTGTGTTGTACATAAAAAGAAATATAAAACCGAGTCTCCACTAACGCAGCCTCATGACAAGCTGACTCAACCCGAACGAACGTATCTGCTTTGAGTCGAGGCATGTCTCGATTTGCAGTACGGTCCCTATTTGCGCGGCCTCTAGTAGAGATACTGCCTAATTTGGAGTGTTATTTGATTAATGAAAACGATGAAAAAAAAATTCCTTAACAACATCCATAATGTCTCATTAAGATACTTTCAGAGATCGTAACACACCAAGCTGAGACAGAACCTATTTTACACCACAATGGCTAACATAATAACTACTTAAGTATTCGTTTTAATATCCGTGGTATATACTATAAGTTGTATTATGTCTTCATGTGTTCTTATTATTATTAAATAGCTTTCATCTGAGATATGCAGGGAAACTGGCGTTACGTGTACATGTAAATATCTATATGCCTTAGTTTTATGCTAACCATTTCCTTGCAGACGTGTCAACGGAGAACGAAGAGAAGTCCTACGTGATGTTCATGGAGCGTCTCAAGGTCTTGCAGGTGCGTCCCTCAGTGTTGCTTCTGAGCAGTCTGCTCTTTCTCCTGCTAATCACGCATGCGTTGTGAATGTGTACCACGTTTTTATAATTATTTATTCAGCGGCTGTTATTAAATTGCAAGTGTTTGATAAGTGTTGCCTTGTTCTTTGGCTAGAGATGTTGGGTAGATTTAGATTAGAAGTTGGAATTGCGTCCCAGACCGGCACACATAGAAGTTATCGCCTAAAATTAACAACTTTCTTGGAATAGCTACACTGCTTTAATAATATTTTTTTAGACTTTTACTTTTAGACACATTTTTCACGGGGAAAATCTCACTGTAGTAACAACTATATACCTCCAAAAATACTCAATGGTCAAATAGCTTAGCCCTTTTTCACTATTACACTTATGTGTCTTATACAGACGTCTTACTAAATCAACTCTTATGATAACACCTTTCCGTATATACAATGGAGACTTGTAATGAAAGGATAATTATCACAAGAAATTAAAAAAATAACAGTTATAAAAAATTGCACTAGACACATTTTAATATACTATAAATCATTATTACCCATAACTTCTGAACACTCCTTTTAAGTACAACAACATTAAGTTTTATGGGGGTAAGCCCAAACGAGCAAATATTTCAGAATAGAAATATTGTGTTGGGTAACGGACTGCACCAGAGCGCGTCCGGTGAATTCAAAGACACGCTGACGAGCGTCCTCTTTTACCCCGGATTGCTAGTGAGTGCGATATGGTACTTACGTAGTGTAGATTGTTGGTAAGCCCAGGGTAGTAATCTATATAGGACCCGAATGGCTTATAATGAGACATAGTGACTTATCATGACGTATTTTTGCTATTCGGCGTAGCTTAAGAAATTAAATTAATTAGCCAATGAAAGTTCAAGTATTAGATTTTTATGTACTTTTTTTGCAATGATTTTGTCATTATATATACACTTCACGACTGTGGAAATGGATTACCAAACCTCTGTCTATTCCAACAACTATGCATGGGTTACTGGTAAAATTATTTGTCTTTTAATTTTGTTTGGTCATAAATAAAATGAAGTCACACTTTTATATTTATTGTAAGCTACTTGGGTTCAATCTTGTTTAGTTAAGTACTCTGAGAGCTTGCCACTGTGTGAAATTGTCGTTAGATTAGTTTATTTTAATTGTTATAGTTTCTTAAGATTAGTTCTCAATAGGTTCTTTCACACAAACAGTTGAGTCAAACACATAGGTATCTCTTATTAGGAGTAGTTTAGATATCAGCTGGTCTGGGACTTGGTTAGAATAGAGGCTAGTGATAAACTTGTAGCTTTTTATTAATTATATGAAACATTGAAATAAAAGAAAGGTCTTAAGAAGAAAAAAATTGTAAGTCCCTGATCGGCACTTAGCAAATCACATACAATATAAAGTTTATGGTTATTTGCTTGTAATAGTCAACTCAAGGTAGGTGAACGAAACACTTTAAGATCATAACACGTTTTAGATGTTGTTAAATAGCTGAAGTACAAAATTTTAACATTGGGGCGCAACAATTACAAATTCTTTGATGTTTGTGTTGCATTTTATCACCTGTATTGTGAATATGATGCAACTTTAACATCAGTTTTCATTTATTATTGTAATTTGTTTAAACAGTAGAAGATGACCCTCGTCTGTTCAGTGCAATACAAGCATACACCCATAACCCTTGAATTAGACAACAAAATATGTTCGTAACATCCTTCTATGAATATCAGAATCTTTATGCTCTTGTATTGTCACAGGCAAAGGCTGGTTTGAAGACGGACGCGTCTCCGCAGGCGCGCACCCCCATTGACAACAGAGTGCTGACAGACAGCGTCAATGAGAACACGCTGCCCAAACCACACAGCATTGACCCGCAATTGGAGGTGAGTTACATGTGCATGTACTGAAGTAAGTTTATCTGGGGTAGGAAGAAACACGTAAACTTAATAATTCAATGAGTAACCAATGTGAATATTCAAGATTCTTGATCACTTAAAGTCCATGTTTTAACAGTTAGGCAGGTTGACATGCTAAATAGTATCAAACATAATTCAGAGGTATTTATATTACTTATCTAGAGGGAAGGCATCAGTATCACAAGGTTTCTTCACAAGTCTTTATTTTCATGAGTACATCATATTTTCATGTTTATCCCTACCAGAGTTAATAAAATTGTGATTATATTAATGTGGATTGGTGACATGTTTCTAAATTAGCATTGGACTGTATATTGTTATCTTTCATTTCCAGCTAAACACGACTCAAGCGCTGTACCACAGAAACGAAGCAGACGTAGACGCTCTAAGGATGAAGCTACAACAAATCAAGAGCTCCTCCAAAAGATAAGGCAACGTCGACAGACATTCGGTTGTCTCATTCACACCTAAGCACCTAACCGAGCTCTCTTTCACACTTCATAACGTGCCACTAGGTGAATAGGTACAGTTTTGGTCTCTAAATCCCATGGGTAATTGACTATTAGGACTAGCACTATGTTTACATACATTACCATTTAGATATAATAATAATAACACACAGTAAATTATTTGTCCTTCTTAATTTGTATGTAGAAATGTATGATTTGGACTTAGAATAATATCTAATGATACTACATAGTTGGATGAGCTCTATATAAAAAGTTAAATACATAATATCACATTACTTTCCTGTTAGGGGTATGAATATGTATTTAAAACAAATGAATGGCCTAGAAATCCCAATATCGACTTGTAATAACCAATATTTTTCTCATTAATAATGTTATTTATTTATAGTAGAAATTTTTGGCTGTATTAACGGTTTCTTTTGACTGACACCGATGTCGAATATCAGTCAAAACAGCCATCAGATATGTTTAAATAGTAAATCATCGGTATAGTTTGTTAGTACAGCGTCGGGTATACTCAATGCAGGATCTCCTTGACAATATAATGTAAGTATACGTCCATAAGTAGTTTTTATGCCACCATAGACAAATCGCTAAACAGTACTGAATATAAATGTTAAAACTGTAAAATATTGACGGCATTTGTCCAAAACTGATTCTTTAAATGATATTTGAGATGGATTAACGCATCTTGACAACAGACTTATGCCTCATAAAATATCTGACAGATGACGTAAAAATACTGACAGCTGTCATTGGTTTGTTTTGTCTATGGTTGAGTTAGGCGGTGCTCGACGCTGTTGGTGTTTGTAGAAACGCACTTTAGTAGGGAGGATTGTTGAATCGTTTGGTATATCATTAGAATGTAGTAATATCTGAGGATTGTATTCGTTCCTGGTTCTTATAATAATAAATATAGAAATGGTTATCAACCTATGTTAAACCCATGAAGAAATGACTAAGTAACTGAAGGTTTTTCTTTTTTATATTACAAGTCTGGCACTTGAACATTTATACATGCCAGGAATGAATACCTATCCTTTTATAATTGTATCCGTCATCATATTAGGAGTATTTTCGAAAATCAGACCTTAAATCTTAGTAAGTACTAAAAAAAAATATGTTATCATGTGCATGTTATAAGTCCTAGTGTTTTATGAAAGGAATTTCTTTTATTTTCAACTTAAAAATATACATGATTTCTTTACGTATATGTTTAAATATTAAGTTGATATAAAAGCGAAAAAGGCTAAAGTTTAGTGTTTGTTTCATCAAACAGTGTTTAAATAATTGTAAGCAATACTTTTTAAGTTTTCTGTGACAGTTCGTGTTCTAAATTCGAATTATGATGAAAATTGAGACTGTTTATGTAAGATTGTGTTGTTAGTTCAATTGTTTGTGGATATGGAAAAAACTAAATAATGTTTATGCTATACATCTGCTGATATGACGTCTTTGATTGACCAAATACTCTGGCTACCCTAAAAGGGTTAGTTACCATAAAGCCTCACTCATATTTCTGCATACATTATTGAATGTTTTCTACTACTGGCTATTTTGTATTAAGTGACAAAAAAGCTATTTAGAAAGACAAAATTATGTTGCTATACTTTTAAATCATCACAATATGAAATCTTCTTTTATGGTATATTGAAGCTGTATTATTTATTCTATATTGGAAGGTATTACACTAATGTTTTAATGTTTGTATGTAGGTATTTACAACACATTCCCCTTAAAGTCTGTATTTGAACAAATATTAGATTTTGTAACCTTAATTTGAAGTATAGTTTGAGTAGCTTAGATTTGAGGTTTTCCTAAAAAACTGATATATTACTGATATATAACTAATTTCCGATTTTATCTTTTACTTCGTCTATATTGTATTTGAAACAAATTAAAAAGAACATCTTATTTATAAACAAGCTTTCTAAATACTACTTGACACTGGCAATTTAATGTCGCGACATTTTATTTTAATAAAAATGGTACTATTGTTTGCATCATGTAAGTTTTGCAACTTGTTTCCTATTAAAACCTTGTAAAATATTTGTAATAACGTTGAATAATTATGTAAGCTTTTTGCCATGTTTTGATTCAATATTGCGTTGGGCATACTTGTGTGCATTTATTATTATTATGTATTTGATATTAATGGCTGTTTGTATGTAAAATAATGTATTTAATCATTTAACGATCGATTAACTTAATAAATTCATACAACTCAACTGCATGGACTTTTTTTACCTAAAAATAATTCTACTTATACAATATTACCCATACACAACTTACCAACATACAACATCCTTGATTTCTTTTTTAGCATAATTAAAATTATTGCGGATTGTTATGACTTATTGTGGATTATTGTGGAAATATAGTTCAACAATATACAGTGTTATCGGTGGACCAACAATCTATTCCATTTACCGCTAACCCCTTTGTCAACTCTTACGCCGTGTAAAGAATAATAAAATACAATTATTGTATTCTACCGACGTCACAGACAGCATGAGTTTTGAGAATATACGTATTTAACAGTGAATAAAACTACTATTCAACGTATTTTAATTATGTATTCGCCTACCTTATCTTTCATAGTAGATGATGATAAACATACGCTTCATGACTTGTGTAGTTTTGCATTGAATGCCGATCTCCGAAATTTCGAAGGCATGTTAGGTATGATTCATTCGGAGCCCGCGTATCTCTAGATAGACAGCACCCAACGTGATAGGTAGTGAACCGTATCGCCGTATATAGGCACTGACTATTACCTATCCTGAGGGATAGGCAGGTTTCCTCACGATGTTTTCTTTCACCGTTAACGACGTACATGCCAGAGTCGGTATTCGAACCTAGGACTTTTCTCATAAGAAGTCCGAGGTCTTTACCCACTGGGCTACAGCCGCTAGATGCTGATGTTTTGTCAAAAAATTAGTTTAGTTGCATACCTTGTACCATCAATGCTCAGGTTATGGTGGCCCCGTCACCTCTGAACTCAACGCAGTAACAGATTATAGTCATATGGGATTAATAGTTACTATACAATTATAATGGACAAAATGATTTTCATTCATGCACCCATTATTTCGAAGTTATAAACTTACTCTGTGTAAGGGTATTATCTAACATACCCTATGGTAAAAACAACATGGCGGATTTGACAAATGCATAATTAGTGTTGTTCTTAAAATATTCGATAAATTAATGCAACCAGTGTAGTGGAAGTAAAAAAATATTTTATTCTTATTTTAGAGGTTTCAATTGATACAATAGGTAAAAAAAAAATTTTTTATCGTTTTATTTCTAATGGTGTTATAGATTTCATAATCATAGAAGTAATGTGATGAACAATATGTTATGAAAATATTTCTTGAAAATACTTTTATGCAAAATTATTATTATATTATGCTTTTTCCGAATATATTCTTACAATCTTTTATCTACATTCGTTTGTGTCTTAAGACAGTTTATAAAAATTCAGAAAATTACGATAACTACCTTCTACAACTTTCATTGTTAATGTACGATATTGTAGGTATTTGAAGAAATAAATGTTTTTGGCTTAGAATAGACAAAAAGTTTTTAAATCAGATCGCGATGTTAGTTATGCGTGGTTATGCTATCTATCAATATTTCAGTAGTAGTTTAGTTTATCGATAACATAGATCGATAACAACCGAGGTATGAACACATATCTAAAGAAATAATTAATAAAAAGAAAGACCGACCGCCCCGCCCGCCATCGAGTTGGCTGGCCCACCTTTTTCTAAAGAACTAAACTTTAAATTATTTAATTTGTGTTTTCTACCGTAGTTCTGTTGCAGAATATAGTTTGTTAGTTAAATAATTAACTTCCACAGCCGGTAAGTAAACATTTCTAGAAACGTTACTGTGTCAATGTCGTGTGATTGTTCCTAGATTGACATAGCTAAATTGAGTTATTCGAGTACTTACTAGACATGAATTCCCACATGTATATCGCATAATAAAGTGAAAGTTGCTTTTTCTATGCTCTTATCTATCGGTATGATAGTGACTTCCTCATAGGCGGTATACGAGTTTTATTTTGTGATTCTGTTGTCAGGTTTGGCTGACAATTAGCCATGGAGTCTCCGAGAAAAGTCAACGATTGTTATTTCTACTATTACTCAACATGCACCAAGGTAAGACACATTAAAATTTCTTTGTTTATACATAATCTTAATAAATATCATAAATCTACATGATGCTAAACTCCTATAGGCACATATTCTTTAATTTCAATGTATTTGGTCATGCTAGTAATATTTTTTAGAGTTATCATGTTTGATAACTTAGCTTACAACAATTGTAACAAAATAGAAATGTTATTTTATGATGTACATTATACAAATTCAAATACTTAAATATCTGGTTTATAGTATTGTCTTCTTCTAAACTTTAGCCTTGATATATTTAAAGTCTCTATTTGGTATATCTTTAGCCACATAATTAATAGGGTAGATATTATGTTTTATTGTAACAACTAAATAGATCGATATAGTGATGTTTCTTACATAATTCATTTGCAAATTGTAAGTTTTTAAATGATGTGTTCAATGAGTAAAAAAGAAAATATCAACTTTCATTCTGTAATATATGATAGGGTTTTACAGTGACAGTAAAAGATATGTTATATTAGGTACTGACTGGTGAAAAGTGACCATGTATACTCTAGGCTTGTGGAATCAGAAATCTCTTTGATAAGGGATAATTATTTATTAATATTATGTATTTCAAAATATCTTCGTAACCATAATTACTCTCTTTAAAACCAAAAGCTAATTTACTTAATTATCCATTTAAATGAGTTTAATGACTGCATTTCCTCATTAATGTTTGAATTTTATAAGTAATCAAGATGTTATTAGCATGACTAATTTATTAAATGAAGTGATGCGATTGCATTTAATTTATGGTAATGCCTCTTAGTCATAATGGCATAATCAGAGAACATCAATTGCCACCTTGAACTGTTGTGACAAATTTGTCTTGGTTTACTCATATAATTGGAATTTCTATTTCTTGTGATCTTCTGCTCTGCACTTTGCACTTACACTTAAGAAGAATGTTTTCATATTATAATATATAATATATTGTCTGTGTGTGTTCTTTACTACAACCTACTTTAAATGGAATGTTTCCAATTTGATATGTATGTTTTTGTGGTCTTTCTATTCCAATCTTATTAATGCTGAGTATTGAGAAAGATGCATATGCAAGTTATATGTAAGCATATGCAAGAAAGTTCCATAGAATCAGGTTAAATGTAGTTAGAGATATATTATGTCTTTGTTGATTGACAGAAGCGCATTGATGCAATATGTTTCTTTTCTTCTTTTCCTATAGGACTAATTATTGCATTTACTAACATTTGAATGGTTCTAAATTGTGTGATCACCTAAAACTTTTTATTTACCCCCTTAATTAATGTTACATTGTGCTCATACATCATGACCTAAGCCCCTTTAGGGGTAGTCAAGGACTGAGTGCCCACCATCAATTGTGGAGTGTAATAATATTTGCACTTTAAACCCACTTCTCTTAATCATTAATATCCTAAAATATGTGAGGAAGAAATTCCTCTAGTAAGCATTCTACATCCCATACAAACACAGCATACATTTATACCTACATATATTCATGCCTCTATGTCCTCAGCATGATATACAGAGACTATCGATCACCACCTGGAATAATCCTGACAAATCTTCCTTGCTTCACTCACACCAATTAACCTACTCATACATGCTCTTCTGTTCTTCGCACTACACACACCCGCCTTGACAAACAAACACAGCGCATCTTTATAAGTATAATTATTTGGTCTCAGGGAGACAACTGTGTGTTCCGGCATGAGCCAGCGGCACTGGGCTGCGAAGTGATGTGTCCCGCATGGCAGCAGGGCCAATGCGTGGACAAGAAGTGCAAATTGCGCCATATGGAACTAAGGGTAAGTAATATTGTTAATAATGTTGAACAAATAGGTGATATGGTACAACTGTAGAGATAGATAAATATATTGAAGAAAGGTGACACTAGAAGCATTGTTATGAGCTGAGTCAATGTTTATGGATGATAGTAAACTGATCTGTAATGGAGAAGTGTATACATGAAATATAAAAATAAATCAAAAATATAATTACTTATTACTGTAATCACAAAATTGCATGACATTGTAACCAAATGTGGTAGCTTTATAAGTATTATTATCATTATATTATTATCATTATATTATTATCATTATAAATCTATTATCCTATATTCTACTCATTCTAGAAAAACCGCAAGCAGATCCCATGCTATTGGGAGAACCAGCCAGGTGGTTGCCGCAAGAAACACTGTCCGTTCATGCACAAGAACCCAGACGCCAGGACTGATGGGATCGCTCCCAGCCACTCGGTGCCTGCTGCTGCGGTAAGGATATGCTCGTGTTTATATTAATTTAGAGTTTCAAAGAGTCTTTCTGTAGAGTGGTAGGCGGAGATCATGGGTGCTCATATGTCCTGACAAATCACTTTCAATTCATTGACTTGACACACTCAGCGATCATAGATACTTTTAACATCACCCTTTTTCAATATAATCATAGATTATCAAAAGATAAGGATTTTTAGTTACAAAAGAGTGTATATCTTGTTATTTTTAAGTTAAGCTTTATAATGTGACTAAGAAAAGGCTTTTTTGAAGATGTTATTGTCCATTCTAACTAGTTCTTTCTATTCCAGACCCAGCCGACTCCAGCCCAACCGAGCACTGAACCCGCAACCCCGGTGGAAGCAGCGCAGAAGGCCCAGCCCCCGCAACCCCAGGCGGCTCCCGTCCCTCAAGGAGTACCTCTACTCTGGCAGCAACAGAGACAAGGTGGTGGTAATTATGCTGATTGGTTACGTAAGGGCCGGCCTAATAAGACATATAACAGTCAGATAGACGCTATATTGAAAAAAGGTGACGTTAGGAGTACCTATAACCGCCGAGAGTGTATGAGAGGATGTAAGAATGTCAATGAAGCGAAAGTGGTCTGTCAGGATCGAGACAAATGGGGATCCGTGATTTCTGCCTACCCCTCTACAGGGAATCAGGCGTGATGTGTATGTATGTATGGTTATGTACTATGATGGGATCCATCCCAAATTATAGGCTATTCGCGTTAAGTAAATAGTGACGTCATGCTATTCAGAGGGTAAACTGACAAAGACGTTAGTTAATAGTAAACTAAGTCACATTGACCAATCGCAGACAACCGTTGTCACGTCTCATTGGTCAAATGCGGGAACATGATGACGTCACTATTTTCTTAATGCGAATATACTATAGTAGGGCGTGGGTTAAAGTACACCGGTTAAGTCACATCAATATGACTTGATGATTAATAACTAACGGGACTTATGGCGTAAGTTTTTATATAATAAAGTTACCTTTATAAACACGACGTTTCGGCTACGTTGCAGCCTTGGTCACGGGCAAATTCAACTTGTCTGCCCGTGACCAAGGCTATTGCAACCGTTAGTTATTAATTATGAGTATATATCGCGAATCTCTTAAAACTATAATATGACTTGATGCTAGCCAAGTTAGCATACCCCTACTAGACTGGGACATAAAAAGTATGCTAACTAGCTGTCGTTCTTCCCGACATGTCGTAGCAAGGGACTAGGGTAAAGGGAATGCTATGAGTATTGTTCCATATGAAATCATATCCCCAATGTTTATGCTAAATAGAGACCAATCTTCCTAAGAGACCTTCGTGGTGGCGATTGGTTAACCACCTAAACGCTAATCGTGAGGTTCCTGTTTACTTTCCAGTCGTTGTCGTCGTTGTTGTTGTTTATAATATGTTTATCTATATATAAGAAGTATATTTTTAAATATACGTTCTCTAGTACCCTTAACACAAGTCTTAAATTAATTCACCAAGAAGCTTCTTCAATTCGTGTAATAGCGTCCTATAATTATTATTACATTTATCTAACCCCTCCGTCCCAATTCCAGTGGTCCTAGACTCGGCGATCCTGGGCGTGTTGCCTCCTTCATCAGACATGATGGGTGGTCGCCGCGTGATGCCAGCTCACGAGCCTCAAGCCTACCCGCTCCCCGTGGATCCGCTCGTGGTGAATTTCGAAGAAGGTTTGCGATTGTACTGAGAGAGGGCGTACGGTCTCGCCTTTCAAAGGGACCGATTTGCTAGATATTAGGCCGGTGGATGTGCAGTGTGATATGGTGTACTGGATTGTCTAGTTTTTTTAGGTTATGTTGGGGTACCACACATTTTTTTGGTTAAGGTCGTACTGATAGTGTAATAGAGGTTTTTGGTTGAAATTTGGTTACTTGAGGTCGTGTTGACCGTTATTCGCGATGGATAGTATATTTTATAGTTTGTAAAAGAATAAAAGAAAATATAGGTTATAAAAAATCCTGGAAGTGATTTTTGGTAATTTTCTAAAAATGAAAGTTTGATATATTGTTGGCTGTAAATGCAGTCGCTAATAAACTTTTCATGTGTTATAATCACTTATATTCAGTAATTTACTGAGAATAATATGTATTATTGGTAATAAATATAACATGAGTTTGATGAATTTAAAACGTTATAACTAATAACATTGTTTTCCCAGTAACTAAAGGGATGTTTATTAAATTCTAGTCAAATTTATATATCAGTAATAATTCGCATAATATTCTAAAAATGAATATGAAATACTTTTTCGCTTACTCATATTTGATATGATTAATTTAAATTAATTTTACTTTATATATTTATAAATATATTTAACAACTCGGTACATCATATTAACACTGCACTACCTACGAATAAAATAAGAAGTGATTTAAATTTATACTGCATCTATATAGACAATGTTAAAATATTCTGCTTTATTCTCTCAAAGACAACAATTTTACTTATTCGAGTAAAGCAGAGTTAAATTTAGACAAACTCTACTCTTACTCTCTCTCAAAAGATAACCTAAATATCTCATTTGTTATCTAACAAGATAAAGTTTGATTGGAATGAGACCGTAGTGTTATTGGTGGAGTAAGTGAATTAAAAGGTTTAAATATATAAGTGCAGTATAAATATAAATACATTAACATCAAACCTTAAGGCTTAGCTATTTTGTGGGATTGAAATGTTGATTGTATGCCAGTAGTTGTTTATTTAAAGGATCTGGTAACAAGAACATTTTGACCTTAAATGCTGATAGATATGACGTTAATAGGACGCATTACTATGTTTGTGGATTTATTATGATCAGAGAAGTAATTTGGTTATGTAGTAAAAATCTTTATCTAGTATTTATCTAGATATATGAGATTCTAGTATCTAAAATATTCCAAAGAAATATAGGTATTCTAAATCTGATTTCAAACAAGATTCTTACAAAAGATTAACTATACTAATAACACTCTTTGATAAACAATTTTCCGTTGCAGAAAATGCTATATATGTATAGATTTGGTCCTATTAACGTTATATGAATAAAATTCGCGGTTAAATTAATATCTAAGTAATTCGGTTGCTGCTAGGTTGAAGCTTTGTTGTGAAAAAGAAACAAAATAGGTTATATTCAACTATAGGTTAAAATAGTTCATTCAATGAATGAATGATTGAATGAGTAGTCATCAATCGTTCGGTCTTGTTAAATTTCCGGCTATCATGTATGAAAGAAACTGTTTTTAAGCAATACTTTTAATGTTGTATTCTAAATTGATTATGTCGTGATAGTTTACAAATTGGTACTTTTATTTACTCTTTTTGATAATAATTAGCAAGTCTTTTGGTGTAATTATTTTCTTGATACCGCAAGTAACAGATGAGATATGTTTTTTCTAAAAATGCCATGAAGAAGCGGCTTTTATGTTCTTTTTAGTTTTGAACTAGGATAGTGGTAGTTAAGATTCACGAGCGAACCGCGGGTAATCAACTAGTATATTTATTAGGGAATAAATGTATTAAGATTGCATTACCCTACATTAAACGGGCGGTTTTAGGTCGACTAGAAAATGATCTAACATAGCTAAGAGTAGCTATATTCTAGGATCATGTAGTCAAACGATTTTGATCTTTATCACCCTTAGACAGAGTCTAAATTGGCTCCAAGGAAAGCCTGCAGGGCGACCATTTGGTATATAAATATAAAATGAAGTACATACTAGGTTATGTTAATCTAAATAAAAGGAAAAAAAGAATAAAAATATATATACACACTTTTAGCCATAGTATTATATCATAATTGTAAGTAAACGCTTAGGGAGATGTCCGTGTTATGTATTTAACCCAACGCCTACCCAGAGAGGTAAACAGGACTGATTTTATTTGTTATATCTCCCTGCAACGGGTTATGTAGTATATATGTTACCCAAACACATAACCCTATCAAATATTGAAGTAGTTAGTTCTAATAAATATTTTATACTATTCGAGTGTTGCCACCGTAATGCTAGTAGCTTTTATCTTTTCGTCTCAACGGAATACTGGCAACATTTATTATGACATGCTTCGAGAGTTAAGAAAGGTGGTAAGGTAATGTAGTAATAAATTTATAATACAACCAACATGTTGTCAAAAACATTAAGCTTGCATAATATGCGAAATTCTATTTGGTACACTTTGTATTTATAAACGTTCAATAATTCAGCAAGAATAGATATTTTATGAGTTTTGTGGCAATGGGGTTGAGAGTGTTTGTATAAAGCAATCAACAATCAGATAAAACAATCTCGTATTCGTGATTACAACTACAATTTGTAATTTATCATTTTAACTACTCTGTATGATTATTATATGTAATTTGTAGTTATGATTACTAACTACTTTATGCAATTTGTAGTTTGGTTTCTAACTACTTTATGTAATTGTAGTTAGTAATCAGTAGTTAGATTACATATTGCCCAAAACTGCTATTTATAACATAATAAATGGCAAATTCTTAAAACACCCCTTTTACATTGGGCCAAATACCATATAATGTGTCATTAAACCAAAATGGATATGTATTTGTCATATCCCTATACTTATAATCTGCATAGAAGAATTAATGACAATCTCTTCTACTTACATACATACATCACGCCTGATTCCCTGTAGAGGGGTAGGCAGAGATTACGGATCGCCATTTGTCTCGATCCTGGCAGATCACTTCCACTTTCGCTTCAATGACGCTCATACATCTTCTCATACACACTCGGCAGTTATAGGTACTCCTAACGTCATCCTTTTTCAATATATCGTCTATCTAAATGTTATGTCTTATTGGGCCAGCCATTACTTACATCATGATATATTTTAGGTTGTGTTGTTAAGTTGTAAGGGGTTGTGAGATTTGGTGTTTTAATTAACTGATGTTCTTAAATATGTATGGTCGTATTGTATGTTTATAAATACAGAGTGAAACTTTAAAATTAAGGCAGCTTAAAAAATTCTAATAATTAATTTATGATTTTAAAGAAAAGAAAGAAAATAAACAGCATTTCTAATATAAAAGGTAGATTATAATAAACTTACTAACACACTTTGTTAATAAAATGAATTAAATTAAAACATTAATTCGAAAAAAAAACTATTCGTAAATAACGTTAAATTATAATATTTTAAACTGGTATTAATTAAATTACCGTGAAGAATTATATTTCACAATGTCGAATAACCTTTCATTTGACGTGTGTAATTAATTCAATTGTATTTATTTAAACTTTCAGAAAAGATAAAAATAAATAGAACTGAAGTTTTTTAAAGTTCCTATTTATAAATTTCTCAGATATGATTCAAAAGTTTTTACTTCTTTTTTGTCCATGGTAACACTAGTCATAATTTATTTTAAAAGTGATAATTTTACTAAACACAAGTAGGATTATTTAATATTTGTTTTCCGTCTGTTTTTTGCTATTTTTTATCTCAAAATTAGGTTAGATTATGGTCTATAATAAATATTCATAGGTATTAAGAAATAAAAATAGCGAATTTAATCAACTTCCTAGTATTAAAGCGATTTTCTAGCCATGACCAAAATTTATGATTTGCCTTTAAACTAAATTAGAAATAGGTTATCTTGAAAACGTTTCAAAATTTATTTTATTCACTATAGGTAATGTTAAAGTACAAGATAAAGTATTTACTCTATGGAATATCAAGTATTATAAAGAATCTAAATTATTCCCTAAAAAGTATTATTTTATGCACTCTGTTTTTTTTTAACAATCTTTGTGTCGTTGACATAAAAGTGAGTTGAAGTAGTCTGATTTTTTTATTTATGAAACGTCATAATTGGCACATTCCTAGACTTAGAAATAACAGGGATCTGTTTATTTAAGATTCAAAGTAATGTTCGTTTTTAACCGAAGAGGCTTGCATTAAAGGAAGAAGATTAAATGATTTTTGTTAACGAAAAGTTCGTCTTATCTATTTTAGTTTATGTTTTAGTAAAGTTTTTAATTACGTTTTAATACACGCGGGAGATGTGTTAACAGATTTGTATTTATGTTTTAGTTATAATTCCACAAGGTTACTCTATGTTTTACCACTAAAACTTTGAGTTTTATTGTTTTATCTCCATATCTCTATGGACTAAGGTCTTGTTAGATGTCATCTAGTACTATTGACAATCTAAAGGGTACTTTCCTGTGTCGAGTTTTTCGAGGTGGTAAATCTATGGAGTATATTTAGTGGAATATTGTTTGTTATTAACCAAGGAGCGGGATGTTGATTTAAACCCTAGTTTAGTCTTTATTCAGTGTTTAAGAGTTTTATTTGTACCTAGATCGGTATAGGCTTTCTTTCTAAGCGTACATGATGTCTTAACGGGCTTTGTTTTAACAATATTGTGTTACGGTATATACGTTACAATAGCTATTAAATAAAGTACGAACCGATGATTTTTGTAATTATTTCCGCCTCCCAATCATCAGTTTCGGTCCCCCTGTAAGAACACAGCAGTTGACGGACGAAAGCAATTACGAAAATCATCGTTTCGCGCTCCAACGAAACGCTTACGTCAACGGCCCGTGTTCTTGCAGAGTCGGACAACGAGAGCGTCTCCTCAACCCCCACAAAGAACCCTGAGGACGCCCCGCCAGAGAACCAGGAACTGGCTCTGCTGAGGAAGATCCAGGCGGAAGCAGCCGCCTTCTACAGCTACGAGGATACCAAGGTCAAAAGAACCACCAGTGCCACAAAATACGACAGACTATCCTTAGACGAACTTGCAGGTAAAAGGAACGCAGAAGTTCGTACCTCCCTAGATTTTAAAGTCATGTCTCTCGATGAAATTAGGGCTAAAAAGAGGAATAGTGACGTAGGACCTAACCTTACTTTAGGGAATAGAAAAAGAAAGGTGTCAACGCAAGAAACGATAGTCGATTCTGAGAATAAAATAATCAAAGTAGTCAGAAGTAATTCTATAGTGTACAAAAAAGTGGAACAGGCTCCCAGTGCAGGTAAAATCGAGAAGAAGGATAACAGAATAAGAACGTTCTCGGAAACAAGTGATATTATGAGTGATAACTTGAACGATGAACTTGAAGACGACACTTATACGTTTAAGAAGATCAAAGTAGTAGATGAAGTGCTACAACCGACTATCATAATACCTAAACCTCTAGCGACTAGTGATGTAGTGGTAAGTGAAAGAATTAGTGATTTAAATGACTCTGATAATGAAGTGGAATTAGTGAGTGAAACGGTTATCACTCCAAAAGATGTTATAGATCTAGAAGATTCGAGTAGGTTAGATAGTGTGGATGATGTGTGTGTGATAGACTTAAGTGATGGAGAGGACAGTCAAACTGACCCGGCGATTCTAGAGTTGGATAGATCGTTGCTTAAAAATGTTCCCGACGTGGTAGCTAGCTGTAGGAAGAGTAAAGATAGTGAAAATGATGTGATACAAGATATAGATATGCTGTTAGGTGACTTATGAGTGGTAAGTCACTGTAGGTAAGGTACAGTCCACGCTAAAAGTGCAGTCCCAGTAACTTTTTACAAGGTTTAGGTTTATAAGAACAAAAGACAATATTTTTCATTTCAAAGCACGCGAACGTATAGTGGCCATGACAATGCATAGTGGCGCCAGTTTTAACATGTAAAATATTGTCTTTTATTCTTATAAACTTAAACCTTATAAAAAGTTACTAGGACTGCACTTTTAGCGCTGACTGTACAATTAAGTAGAAACATGTACAAATACTCGTTTATATGGCGTAGGGATGCGTTTTCCTGATCATTAAGAATGATAATATTAAAAAATGAATAGTCAAAAGTAAATTAAGTACAAAATGTTTGTTGTATACATTGTTTTTACGGATTTATATGTTTTACCGAGTGTTCAATATCATAGTCACCCTACAGCCGTATTACCTCTGATGATTAAAATAACAGCTAGTTACATAATATTAGTCCAGACTAGCATGATATAGAATAGTGTTCATAATAGTGAGAGAAGTGACAAGAATTCTAATATAAGAATTTGCCTACCTCAAATTTTGAAATAATACTTTGTAATTCACGATATTCAATTATGAATAGATTGTCAATAACTATACATGAATATCTTTAAATCCTTTCGGAGTGGACATAACCTCGAAAAATGGTTCTTCAGTCAATTTCTGTACAGTCAACGCTAAAAGTGCAGTCCCAGCAACTTTTTATAAGGTTTACGTTTATAAGAACAAAAGACAATATTTTTCATTTTGTCGCACGGGAACGTATAGTGGCCTTGACAATGCATAGCGGCGCCAGTTTAAAAATGCTATCGTTGACTGTACATTGATTAATTTTATCTGTTGTTTAATGTTTCTAAAATAGTGTTCAGAAATTATGGACTCGATACGAATATGTTGTTATATATTACTTGTAATACCTTTGAAGGTTTAAGAATAATAATTATGCAGTAAATCGTTGTATTGAATAATAGAAAATTATGAAATACAATTCGCAATTTGTTAGCATTCCTTTTTCTTACCCTTTACACGACGAGACGTAATGCAGTATAAACAGGTATGTACCTTTATTAAAAAAAGAAACTACCATTAATCCTTGCGGGGTAGTCAGAGGTTCAGGTTCCCATCTCCGCAATTGCGAAGGTACTAATTCTATGGCCACCTCCAACCCACGTGTTGACTAGAAAGTCAGTACTCATATGACAGGTGGTAAGGCATGTCGCCATTTACAAGTACTGACAAATAACCTGTTCCGGTAACAAGTTGGTTTCCTCACGATGTTTTACCTCACTGTAGTATTCGACGCATTTCGTAAATGTATTTTTATTTCGAAAGTGTGCATAGAGATTCATTAATGTTAATATCCATTGGTACATGCTCAAGCGGGATTTGAACCCTGTACCCACTGATAAAGGGTGAAGCCTCAAACAACTGAGCTACGTCGAATTATTTTATTTACATCTATAAAATATTGGACCTCCCGTTTCCATTAGGATGTATAGCCCATTGTTCAGTAACAACTACATTGACACTGTCCGATAGCTAGTTGAACACAGTGTAAAGAGCATGTATGAGAAGGTCAATGGGTGTGAGTGAAGCAAGGGAGATTTGTCACCAGTTCCAGGTGGTGATCGATAGTATGCCTATCCTGTCAGGGACGTAGAGGCTTGAATATATGTATGTAGTTGTCACACAATGTTTCTCTAACCATAGATATAAGAATCTAAACAAAGAAGTGATGTGTTCTGAACTTATCCTCACATAGTTTTTTATAACTATATCTATCTATATCTATTTATAACTATATATGTTTTTAATAACTATATCCTCATATAGTTTTTTTGTTCATTTTAGTAAAATATGGCAAGCGACGATCAACATAATCGCACCAGGAGTCTAATTCCTCTAATGTGTTTTAGCATATTCGTAGTTCAAGCATACTTCAGAAATATTTCGATAACAATTCAATAACAATAACAATTCAATGGTGTGAAGTTGTTAGTGGAGTCGCAATGTATAAAATTTTGCTATTGCGATTTTTGGTGGACCCAGGAACCTTCAATATCCGATTTCTTATAAGTGTATTCACTTTTTTTTGTCTTTTCGCTTTCTTAACGAGATGGGCAGATAACTTGTAAGATCTGTCAAATCTCCTTTGCTTCACTCACACTGATTAACTTACTCATACACGCTTTTCTATTACTCGCTTAAAGGTCCAAAAAACACGCTTTTATGACAATTAACCCTTGCAGGATAGTCAGAAGTTCCAGTATACATCTCCGTGATTGCGGAGGAGTAATTCTATGGCCACATCAAAAGTATGTAGTAGTAAGTAGCTCTCAGGTTACAGAATAAAGCACAAACTCATCAAATATTGTTTTATTTCATTAATTACAATTTAATCGAAAATTTGCCGAACATTTTACACGAAAGAACCCTAATATTCACAACGTTTTAAATACACTAACTTAATAGGTAGTAAATTCGAAAAAATACATCCATTCATACACATCACGCCCGTCTCTCTACTGAGGGGTAGGCAGAGATCTCGAGTCCCCATTTTCCCGATCCTGTCAAACTTCTATCGCTTCATTGACACTCATACACCTCCTCATACACACTCGGCTGTTAGAGGTACTTCTAACGTCACCCTTTTTCAGTATATTCCAAAATTAACACCTTAATTACTTAGCTAAGCTTAATTAATACTTACTGACATGTTGAGACTTATAATTAAGGTCCCTTGCTAACTAATAATAGAATCCAACTAGCTGTATTTCTGCCTGTATGTCGTAAGAGGTGACAATGGGGCCCTTAAACAATGACAAAACGCTAAGAGAATAGAAATCAATGTATAATATAATAATATTTGAGACACTATTACACCAATTGAACTAGCCCTTTGGTAAGTTCATTTAAGGCTTTCGTTAAGGGTACTAGTCAATATTATATTCAAGAAATATATATTTATTATATATAGATAAATGCATATTACTATGATATTATATACAGACTGAAAAGTAGAAGAAAAGCGTATTTCTTCACTCTGCCTCCACGGGGAATCAAACCTGGGACCTCACGATTAGCGTTCAGGTTGTTACCCAATCTCGCCACGGAGGTCGTCGTATGTATGGACTTGGTATAGAAAGATCACGCGATTTAGCGAATGTGTAAGTCAATACTATACATTCACGCCCTTTAATCCCTTTCGGGGTGACAGAACCTTGGAAATATAACCTCTCCTAGGTCACTAGCATGAATGTTGGGAGTGCGATGTCATAATGGAACATTAGTGACAGGTTGCCGATCGCCTAATAGATTCTATTTACCCGTTTGTTTAATTAATAATTGTCCAGCGATTGACCCCTATCTCACCTGATGATAAGTGACGATGAGGTCGATGATGTAGCTCGCTGGTCCAGTAATAGCCTATTCACTCAAGCCTCGAAGAGACCTAAGTTATATTCTACCGGGAATACAGACGGGTATTAGTGCCTTAGTCGCCTCCTACGACGTGTTGGTAAGAACGGCAGCTAGTTAGCACTCTTTTTACGTCCCAGCTAGCACGGGATGTCAATGCTATACATTTATTTTTCTCTTAGCGTTTTGCATATTGTCAAGGGCCTTGAATGTAGATATTCTGATATCTATTAAGAGATGGGCTGGTAAACCCATGTTGTTCCCTGAACTAGTTTTGGAACACAAGGATAATAAATAATACAAACTTTGAGTCAACTATAACTAATTAGGTTACAACTATAAGAATACAATGGTAAAGTATATTCGCTAAATAAAGAAGAAAAAATCACAATGTTTTGCGCGGTACCTTAAATATAGTAATTATTTTTAAACACTCGCAATTTATACTCATTTTATTTACTATATGAGACCGGGTCATCACTACATAGTATAAAACAAAGTCGCTTTCTCTGTCCCTATGTCCCTTTGTATGCTTAAATCTTTGAAACTACGCAACGGATTTTGATGCGGTTTTTTTAATAGATTGATTCAAAAGGAATATATATTATAAATATTTTATACCCGTGCGAAGCCGCAGCGCAATAAAATTAATAATAGTGTTAACATTAGCGATTTGTACTCATTTCTTACTATATGAGACCGAGTCGTATCATTATAAAATAATTAAAATTATAGATACCTTTATATCACCCGACGTTTCGACCCAGTTACATAAGCCATGGTCGCGGGAAGACACTATCTCATATAGTAAAGAACATTAATAATATACAACCTTTAAAACATATTTGTATAGAAGCACGAATTTACCTTTTGAAGTTAACAAATAAACTATTGGTTGATGAGCTAGTAACCTGTCACCTATATTTCATTTCTAACTTCATGACAATCACAAAAAATCTCTAAGTATTTGATGATTGTGTCTGCTATGTATAGTCTACCCCGAAAGGGATTAAACACTTGAGTATATGAGTGTTGTGATTGACATAGTTGATGAATATTATAGATTTTAAGGCCAGAGTTCTGTACACGCTTTCGGGTATTGAGTGCGTAATGTTATCATATAATTAGTGACTAAGTAAGCAATATATGTATGTATGTACACCTTGATTTGAGCCTAGACTTGTGTTTTTAATATTTTGTGTTTGTCACCAGATATGTTAGTATCACCTTACCTTAAATATAGAATAACTATTACATTTTTTCACTATTACCAAACATTTCTGTGTCATTTTACATCAAAACATACACATATTTTTCTGTGGGACAATGGGTGATAGATTTTTTTATCGTTAAGATGTTTTTGACAGCTTTTTATTTTAGTTTCGTACTATAATCGACATTACGAACCTAAATAATCATCAAAAGAATTGGAATGAACGTTCAAGGTATTAAAACCTATCCCACTTACTATTTTTTTATGATATAACATTGTTAAACAAATTACAAAACCCATTTTCAAGCTAAAATCTTAATCCATGATTTCCGCAATCTATCTATTTCCCATAAAACATCCTTAAGTTCAATCCATACCTTTCGTGATTATTTACTGACAAAATAATCCCAACTCTAAAACTTCTACAATTTTAAAGAAAGAAAGTATATATCATATATATAGTAACAAAAGTTACGCAAAGTTACCAATAAACAAAAAAGACGAATGCAACTTTCAACTAGTGTTGTTCCGTCACCCATTGCCCTCAACTCGTGCCATTGAACTCGGAGCCCTGTCCTGTCTCCGGGAGTCCCCGGGAGCCCTAGGCCCACCAAGGTCACTGCAGCCGCGACCAGTACTGCTGGGAGTCCTGTCCTGGCACTGCCAAGGGTACTGACACTCCAGCGCCCAGCAGGCCGCTTAGTTCTGGGAAGAAGTAAATGGTATTTTGTAGCTGGTTAGTTTATTGGCAACGTATGTTATAGTTACGGGATAGGGGGTATATTAGATTAAGTCATTTAAAAAAAAACGCGTCCACGATTCATTAACCCTTGCGGATTAGTCAGAGGTTTAAGTGTCCATCTCCGCAATTGCGAAGGTAGTAATTCTATAGCTACCTCAAACCCACGTGTTAACCAGATAGTCAGTACTCCATGTGACAGGTGGTAAGCCATATTTACAAGCACTAGATTACCTGAGATGTTTCACGATGTTTTCCCTCACCGTAGTCTTCGACGCATTTCATAAATGTATTTTTATTAAGTCATTTTTACTCAATACATAGGTGGTGTTTTTGTTGTATACAAGCGCTGAAGGACTATTTCTAGGAATAACTTTTGAACTGGTTTCGAACAATATTCGTGATGAGTTTCGTATTTTAATTTCGACGCAAGCAATTTTAAAACCAGAAAGTACTATATATTTTACACCACTCAATATTGTTGTATCATTACAGGCCAATTATGTATATGATAACCCGCTGCCAACCTGATGCTATGTCTAACCTAATGATGTATTTATGTTGTCATGTTTTAGTTGGAATCTAATCTGGCACATTCGATTTCTAAATCTCTTTGGCCGGCCACTGAACTATAGGCACATATAACACAAACATGTTCAACCCAAACTTTATTGATTTTATGTATGTATCTGCTAATATGGAAAATATTCTTAACTTTTCTCAATCATTCATTTCGTCGTAAAGTTGTCCATACATTTATTTTGTCTCTTACTTCTCAAACTACGTAATACACCGACGAGTAAAAGAAACACTAAATACCCTTTTAACATACACTCTTAGGCAAAGAAATTACTTACCACTAGAGCTCCCATCATGCTGGTGGTACCCATGGTTGACGTTGTAGTGGTGTGGCTGCTGCCTGTAACCCAGTTCATAGCGGGGGTAGCCCAGGAACCCGCTCTTGCAAAGGTCTGGCTCATGGCCCTCCAACGGCTGGGCGGGAGGCATTTCTGGGGCACTCATCCCACTGCTGTATGGCATGGGTGTTAGGGGACTGGAAGGGAAAGAGTTTGTTTTAAAAGTGTACGTAAAATAGACATAATCTTATGAATATTTATCGCGGAAACTTGAGGGGAGTACGTATGACGTTTTCGAAATTAAAATATATAAATCCTTTCACAGTAAAAATGAAATATTATATAGGTAAGCTTAGGTATTGCAGACATTTTAATTCGACGTTTGGTTTGACAATTATGAATAGAAATTGTACAGGTAACTTGAAAGTTTTTTGCCTGACACTGGTTGTCTCTTAGCATTGAAATTCTACCGTTGGTTCGGAAGCCCTGGCTCGGAGAAGAACTAATAAGAAACTCTGGATTTCCGAAACAAGAAAGGATTTGTTTATTTAAAGTTCCAATAGTATGCTTAAAATAGTCTTAATCTATAGTAGAATTGTATGTCCATTTGAATATAAATTGTAGGAACTTGAAAGTTTTGAGGTTAGGTTGGTATGAGTTGTAGTGTACTTGTATATATTCCTTGTGAGGTAGTGTGTATGAGGTTTATAAAAGTCAAATGTCTATTAGCTTGAGTATTTTTTTAATCAGTAGTATGGTAACGTGGTCTAGGATTGTGTAGAAAGTGGTAAATTGCCATCTTGAACTATTATTCAAGTCTTAATCTGTCTGTCTGTCTATGCAAGTTAATAGACAGCAACTAAAGTGATAGTAATTGATTTTTTTGTTGCTCAATATTTTTCATTCCCAAAGATTCACAAAAAAAATTGAACTAAGAGTAGCACTAAACTTGCACGCTCCCGTGTTAGCTGGGAAGTAAATATAATGCTAATTAGCTGCATAGTTTCCCGGCATGTCGTACAAGGCGACTAAGTTATCTCATCAATAGCCTATTTAAATGCCATAACAACACCGATGACTTCAATTGACCAAATAAATATCTAAAATAAGTCTCCAAATATCTATACGAAAACAAATAAAAAATTTTTCGACCTCGTGGAGTAGTAATTCTATAGTAACCTCGGACCCACGTAATAACCAGAAGTCAATAAGTAATGTGACAGGTGTCCATGTCGCCCTTTACAAACACTGACTATATCTACTCTTCCGAAGAATAGGTAGGGTTCCTCAAGATATTTTTCCCTCACCGTAGTATTTGATGCATTTTTAAATGTATTTTTATTACGAAAATATACATAGAAATTCATTAAACTTCATTTCCATTGGTACATGCTCAAGCGGAATTTATCCCACTGATACAGAGTCAAGCCCCAAACAACTGAGCTACATCTAACAGTATTTGAATTTATACCAACCTGTACCCTTCAACATTGATGCCCGTGTGCGCCGGGTGTGTATGCGGAGACCCATAGCCGTGTGGATGCTGGGGGTACGTGGCAGTGGCACTGGTCTCCGGACTTCTTCTTTGGGCTCTCATCTTCTCTTCCCTTCTCCACTTCGCGCGACGATTCGAGAACCAAACCTTAGAGTATCCATTAGGGTTACAGAGGACTCTACTCTACTTTTAACATGCATCTGGTAGCACGGCATGGCGTAAGAGAAGACTACGGGACTACAGGTTTAAAGGTTAACCATGTGCTACTGGAATGTCGTAAGAGAAGGGTGGGGTTATAGGTGTGTTTGGTTTAGTGATGAGTTTATTTATCTGCGTGTTTTTTTTGTTGTTTCTTTAGTAAGCCATTCAGCACTAAGGTTATGTCGGCTATATCAGCGTGTTAATAAGTGTGGATTGTGTGGAATAGAAATGTAATTTGCAGTAAATAGTAGGTACTAAATGTGACAAAGAGTCCCTTTTTCATTACAAACATCTGGTAGCCTGTATGGTTTATGAAAATAGGGAGATTTTGTTAAGTTTGTGCGTAGCTTTCTTTGTTTTCCTAATTTACAGTGACATTGTACATGAAAATGGAATCATTTCATTTTATATTGATCCTAGTATTTCATTCATCCGCTTGATTTAATCATAACTTTATTACATAATGTCGTACCTAACGACTGTTAACCCCATTGAAGTAGTCAAAGGTCTGAGTGACGAAGTCTATTTAAAAAGTCATACTCCGTTTCACCTGACACCCTTATGTGATAATCAGTGAGTATCGCCGTTCAAAGATACTGACTAAATTCTATACCTATATACCTAAGTAGTTAGGGTTATTATTAACCTTTTAACCGCCACAACTTTTATCAGTTGGCGTGCCCCCAGCGCCCGGTACAATAAATCGAAAGATAAATACCTAAGTTATTATTCTTATAATATAAATACTTAACTAAATAAAAATATATAAATACCTAAGTTAGTATTCTTATAATAAAAGGTTGAATATATAAACTTTCGAAAAAGCGATGTATTTTAGGCTAAAACATCGCAATATGTATAGAAATTGTGTAAATAATTAACTAGGTTTTGTGTCGGATAAATCCGACTCAGGCGGTTTAAAGGTTAAATAAAGATTTTATAAAGAATACTTACTTGTATCCTAGCTTCCGGTAACCCAATTTTGGCAGCTAGTCTCTCCCTAGCGAACACATCTGGGTAGTGAGTTCTTTCGAATTCTGAAACAAGTTTATAAAGCATATAACTATCGTTAGTCTCTACAAGATCTATTATATATAATACACTAGCTTTTTTTGCGATCTGAGATATAGTCATCGCCTAGTTCAGGCCCAGAAGAATCCATTATGTAAAGCAATATATTTACCTTAATAAAGTTATTTGTTTGTTTTTAACAATAGTTAATTAATAAATACGTACACACCACGCCGGTTTGCCTAGCTACTGTGCTTCCCTGGTCATTTGTAGTGACTGGCAAAGGGCTACGAGTGATCGTATTTTATGGCGTACCCTTGAGAAGGGCTATTTCCAGCAGTGGACTGACATAGGCTGATTGATAGTTTTTTTCACTTTATCTTTTTGTGTTTCTTTATGAGACATATTTATGGAAATGAGCGCATTTAATTTCTTATGTATCTTTGTTATATTTATTTTCTGTGTTCATTTCTGTTTTGTTTCCTTAATCACTACATAGTATAAAACAAAGTCGCTTTCTCTGTCCCTTTGTATGCTCAAATCTTTGAAACTACGCAACGTATTTTGATGCGGTTTTTTGAATAGATAGAGTGATTCAAGAGGAAGGTTTATATGTATAATAACATCCATTAAATAGTGGAGTATGCTATATATTTTATACCCGTGCGACGCCGGAGCGGGTCGCTATTATATTAATAAATAGATATACCACCTATATCTTATCTATACGCTAGATCATCTAAAACTACCTTAGAAAACCACTCCCATAGACCCACCTCTCTCCAAACTATCAATCTGGTCATTGGTGAAGCTGGTGCGGTTTCTCTGAAGCTTCCTCTTGAGTCGCAGCCTGGCCGCGTCTTCATCAGCACCGCTGGAGCCCGCGTTGGAGTTGTCGCCTGACCCTGTCTCGTCTGACTGCAGATCCTGAAGGGTTTCTAAGGGTTCGTCTCCTGGAAGGGAGGTGGTTGTAAATTGTACGTATATTGAAATGATATTTAGATGCTATGACACTAATTAAATTAGTAAATTGGGTAGTTCATTTAAGACTAGTGTTTAGTACTAGACAATGTGTATTTAAGAATTATATTCTTGTTATAAGTAAAACAATATTAGAGCAACTAATGCCGTAAGTATAGACGATAATTATATTAATACATAGATTCAAAAGTGGTACTTGTTATGGATTGAACAATTGAACATGGGACGTGGTGGGAGGTGGTTAACAGTGCACATCACTACGGTCATATTCATTAAAAAGAGGACAGAGTCAAGCAAGGTACGATATAATATATGGTACTACTCGTATATGTATTATTTGTTATGTGATTATTGTTCTTATTAAAAACATCGTGAGATAACCTGCCTATCCCTCAGGATAGGTAATAGTCAGTGCCTATATACGGCGATACGGTTCACTACCTATCACGTTGGGTGCTGTCTATCTAGTGATACGCGGGCTTCGAATGACCCATACCTAACATGCCTTCGAAATTTCGGAGATGGGCATTCAAGCCTCTCACTACCCCGCCATAATAAAAAAGGGAGTGTGTATACACAAGTCGTGAAGCGTATGTTTATGTTATTCTTATTATAGTTCTTAGAAGAAAGTACATTATGATTAAACCTGTTTTGTTTCGAGTAGTATAGTAATTATCTGTACAATAAGATAGTACCGTATAGATGCAAAAACTGAAATATTTAATGTAACCATTTTTATTAAATTATCTTACCAATCAGCTCATAGCCAAAAACATTAAGAAAATGAAATTAAAGTACATTTATATTAACTCTTTGTATCTGATTCGTGCTTAAGCCGCGATTAAATCCCCCGTTTCCATCGGGAATGGCTAAGAGGCTAAACGCACGTAAATCACTAAATTCAGATCGCCGCCAACTTTTAAGCCGAGGCGGTTACTCGAGATTTCGGCTGGAGGGGTACCATGGTGGTCTTACACATTTAACTTAGGAATAAATATAAATAATACTCATACGTAATAGTATTAGTTAGTACTTGTACATCGCGACATGACACATTATATTTATTATATTTGTTTAAGATTAACTAATTGTAATAAAAAAAATTTTCGGTGGAAATGTTTTATTTATTGACTTTCAATAGTGATTTTTATAATCCTCATATTGAATAAAAAGCATTTCATCGCATTGAGTACTGACTATCTGGTCAATACTTGGGTTCGAGGTGGTCAAAGAATTACTACTGCCACGATTGATTGATTGACGATTGATGCGGAGACGGAAACCTAAACCACTGACTACCCGGCAAGTGTTAATGGTCGTGAATGCGTTTGTCTTTTATCTGATAAGTTAACATTAGCATAAATATGTCGGAGTAGTGATTGAAATTCATATTACATCAAGTTGGGTCTAAAATCCTTTACTCTCTTTTTACGTCACAGATCTTTCAGATCGTCATATGTATAGTATAGAAAGCATAGCATATAACATATAGGTAATCTAAGATATTTAATACTTGTAAATAGTAACATGTTACACAGTTTGTCACGCGAAGTACCTACTAATTATTTGATCAAAACTGCGCTTGATGCAAGCTACCAATTTTTTACATTATTTAACTCAATCGTGTTTCGTATTATATGAAACGAGTTAATATTCTCAATCGAGTTTCCACAGTACCACTCCTTATGCCGATAAGACAGAATTTATTCGACTTTACAATTTCAGTCGTTAATTTTATTAAAGCAAAAGTTTCGCGAAATTCCACCTATAAGCAGGTACTTTGATTTAGTATCGCTGTAAGATAAGCTGGAGGGATTTAGCTTGGTCCACGAACAATTTTCAAAGCCATTATCTAGTAGAAATTGAATTCAATATTCTTAGGAATAATATAAGTTTTACGGTGAAGAAAAATATGAGGAAACTTGATTATTACCATATTGCGATAAAAACTGCATTATATATACTATGTGTAGTATTCCTACGTCTATAAGGATGTCAATTATTAACGTAAATGCAATTACCGATACACATGATTCTCCCAGTGTGCAAAACTAGAAAGTTAAAAGAACTAAACTAGAACTAGAAACTAGGTGCCGTTCTTCCCGGCATGTCGTAGGAGGCGACTTAGGGACTAGCGGTAAAAAGAATCTATTAGGTGATCGGCTACAAACCTCTATCCATTCCATTATGACATCGCAATCCCAATATTCATGCTTAAAACTGAAACCCCGAAAGAGTATAAAGGAAATGAATGTATACGTATCCCTCAACGTATGCTAAAGTCAACTAAGCCACATTTTTTCACCTCTCGTTCGTTTCCCATCCCAATATTAACTCCAACAACAAAACCAAAAACCTAACAGCCAAAAGTGTCACAAAACTTGTTATTCCTCGCCACATTATTTGGCGGCATAAATTAGTTTCAAGTGTCAAGATTGTCAGGGAGGGGGGCGGAGTCGCTGGGGCGGAAAGCTGCGATAACAGCCTACCCGACCCGCGGTAGATAGTCGCTTTAAAAATGCGCCGCGCGAAAATAATGACGTTTAGGGATGGGAGACGATTGGGGGAATGTCGATAGTTGTGTTAATAAATTAGTGGTTTTCATATTGAAGTTATATACATTAAAACAAGGAATTAGTAAATTAATTAATTACAATAAATTAGTGGTGAAGTTATAAGTAGAAGTTGGTTTGGTTCAGGTGTGAGAAGTGTCACAGGTCAGGCTTAGAGTTCGTTTTCACGCTGATGAAGTGTGTACGAATGGAATTTTAGTGTTTTTGTTTAGAAAACGGTAGTAGAGAGTGCATATCTGTATATACAATGAAAAGGAATATCATTTGTTACGTGGAGTACCTATTTGGTAGTAGTAGGTTCTATGTGACCACAAAATGATTTTTGTTCGATTTTAACTCCCTTTTTTTGTAATGGTTTTAGGATACAAAGTGTATTTTAGTTAAAAACAACATTGTGGGTAGTTGACGATTTGAGGGTAGAGTAGAGGTAACGGACTCCGACTATCAAGTATCCTATTAATATAACAATCGCTAATTTGGGTAAGTAGATGAAGTCATCATGTCTACTTATACTAATATTTTTGTATTTTGACAACATGATTGTACTTTTTTTTACTTATCCTGCTCTACATATCTATATATCACGATAAAAGTCTATTATATATATTATATGCAATATGATATGACTAAAATGCGGTTACTTAATGCTTGATCTACTGTGTATTTATACTGGTAACAAACTTATCGATAAAGAATGAAAAATCGAACATCACTAACGTAGTAGTTCGGTCCATTTTTACCGTACCTCGTGTTATAAGTATAGAAATAAATGTGTTACTATATTTAGTTATAGGTAAAAATAGTTTCAATAGAAATAACTATTATAGGTACGGTTAGTAGGTACTTAAGACAGCCAATAGTAACCTTTTGTATTCTACCTAACAGTATGAATAGACTAAATTGGTGATGGTATACTAACCTATTACTAGTATACAGTTCTAAAGTCATAAGATTTAGACTTTATAGTTAAGCTAAATATGAAATCATCATCATCAGCCTGTAGTAATCCACTGTTGCACATAGGCCTCCCTCTAAAAGCTAAAGATGATTATATATTATGTAGGGAATCAAATATACTACCGTCAAATTAGCATAACAAAACGTCATTTTTCGATGTGTCAAAAACAACCACAGATTAAACAAAACCAAAACACAGACTACAAGTATAGCATAATGGAACTGTCACCGTTTCCTGTCACCGGCGCGATGATTTCCATTGAGGGTTGGCCGGGGAATGGACGACATATCTGGGATGAGGGTGGGAGATAATATACGTACCTGTTAATGTACCTATTGATTCTTGTTGGATTGTAAGAACATACGTTTTACATTACCTATACGAGTAGGTACTTGTAAAATATATAAATACATCATACCCTGCCGATGTAGGTAAAGAAAGGGAATAAAAAGTACTATAACGTTTCCATTACACCGTTCCCATAATATGTTAATAGTATATACCTATTCAGTGGTTATAGGGACCTCTAATGTCTCCCTTGCGTCGTATTACTTTATACCATACCTATTTAAAGGTCGTTAACCATTCCCTAAGAAGGTCTTTGGTTGCTCAAAGACCTCGATAAACAATTTAGCTTACTGTACCTACACAACTTAAGCAGGCGATCTGCTTAAAAGGATGGTTCAAAATGACTATTTATAAACTGTAAATTAATGAAATAAAAATTATGACTTGTAACTATATTTATAACTATAACTTGAAAGACGGACATTGAATCAATCTCTAATCACAGACTCCGACTAAAACCTATACTGAATACGTACGTATGTTGAGGTATGTTTTTTCACTATGTTGTGCCTCAGCGAAACCAACTGCATCTCACCATTCACCCCTTACTCCATCTAGCGTTTATCTCCGATATGTAAAACGAGTACAATCTACCAACAGCTACAACCTAAATGTATAAATCGCAACACAGTAACCGCATCCATATTGGCGCGAATAAATAATAAAAGCGTCCCCCGCCGTATCAGTTCATCGCATCACGTGCTAGGGACGCGCCGTTTCCCGCCATTTTAACGCAAAATGGCTGACGCGCGGCTGGAATACGAAATGGCGGTGCGGAGTTTTTGTTACGTATTTTGTGTTGTTTATTATAATTATATTATGATCAGTCTACACTATAACTCCTTATTTACAACTATAATTATAAACATACGCTGTACGATTTGGCACACTTCTTTTTTTATTGTGGCGGAATAGTCAGAGTCTTGAATGCCCATCTCCGAAATTTCGAAGGCATGTTAGGTTTAATCAACTCAAAGCCTGCGTTTCACTAGGTAGACAGTACCCAACATGATAGGTGGTGAACCGAATTGCCAACTATAATATTTACATATTTATAGGTAAAGATATATAAGAGACTATGATATCCATTGATGTTTATACATTGTGCTCAGTTTCTATTTTAGTCAAAAACGTTGTTGAAACAATAAAATAAATATCTACTTATTAATTTTAGGGTAGTAAGATGTTTGTGTATCCATGTCTGCAATTGTGAAATAGTTCTTTCATGGTCACATCGAACTCAATATTTCCCTGATATTCAACTAGGCACGTTATGTTCCATGTCACCGTGTATAAGCGCTGAATTTTGCCTGTGCTGAATATGTACTTATTTATTATAGATAAATACTCGTACATATAGGAACTATAATCAAATAACAGACAGTATAACATTAGCGTTTTTTTAAGTTACCTTCGAGATTCGAACACTAAATGAACACAGTAAAGTACTTAGAATTGTACCTAATGACTTTTTTATGTAATTTTCAGTATAATAAATTATTTTGATAGTTATATTCAATAAACACAATTCAATTCCATTTCACTTCCAAACTACCCTCATACATTTAATACTCATATAATCATACAAGCTGCCTATACTCATACTAGACTATTTGGTGTGCTCTATATCTTCACGCCCATGCTGGGCGGGGCTTCCGAATTAGTGCCGCCCCACTGCCCAACCTACGAGAGATGGACTAGTAATCACAATACTGTATAACAACGTTTTCATAGGTACTGTATAAACACGTTTTTATAGGTACTGTATAAACACGTTTTCATAGGTACTGTATAACAACGTTTTCATAGGTACTGTATAACAACGTTTTCATAGACCTAACTAGGATGGGATATGTTTTGAATGTGGTTAAAGATGATTTATTTTATTGGTGTAATAGTGTCATGCACTATAATAATATTTAGGATACTATTACACCAGTTGAACTAGTCCCTTGGTAAGTACATTTAAGACTTGTGTTAAGGGTACTAGTAAACGTATGTTTAAGAAATGTATACATATTATATATGGATAAATACATATATAGTATATATAATCAACAACCAGACAGGAAAGCAGTAGAAAAGCGTAACTCTGCCTCCACCGGGAATCGAACCCGGGACCTCACGATTAGCGTTCAGGTGTCTATCCGATCGCGCCATGGAGGTCGTCAAAATATGGTTAAAGATGAGTTATAGTATTGGTCTTATAGTGTCCTGCTATGCAATTAACTATATTAATAATTTCGTAATATGGTACACTTGATCGCAACATAAACATTGTAAAAATTGATTGGAGTCGACAACATACTAATATATCCTCAAATATCCATTTTATGGAATACATACACATCACGCCTGATTCCCTGTAGAGGTAGGCAGATATCACGGATCCTCATCTGTACCGATCCGATCCACTTTCGCTCCATTGACACTCATATACCTCTATCCCTATATCTGTATATGTATGGCTCTATCCCTGTATATGTATGGCTTGAATAGGGACTATTCTGCAAAAATTGAACGAGGCTTGGTTTTCATATTCATATAATTATAATACTTATTGATTTGAGTGTCTATGGATATATAAAACCGGTGCTGTAGACTATTGTAAATGGCGACATGGCTTTCCACCTGTCACATTGAGTACTGAATATCTGGGCAACACGTGGCTTCGAGGCCATAGAATGACTACCTTCGTAATTGCGGAGATGAACACCTGAACCTCTGACTACCCCGCAAGGGTTAAGTGTCGTGAACACGATTGTCTTTTGCTCTGTAGACTGTACTACTAGTATTATTTTTGATACCATAGAGATTATTTAATTTCGTAGGTATGTACACAGTGTTCTAAGAGATATAATCGCCTGTTCGCAAGGTTCTGTCCAATCCGAAAGGGATTAAAGGACGTGAATGTATGTGTTTATGTAATAAATAATATTGTTGGTGAGACCGTAAATTTTGAGAGTGGAATGGTAGCCGGCTTATAAAAAATTATCTTATTCCTTTGTTTCTTACATAAGTTGGGAAAAAGTAGATATTCATGACTCATAGCATTTTTAACATTAATCAACGTAACCATGGCCAGTCTGCCCGTGACCATGGCTGCTGCATCGTAGCCGAAACGTCGGGTTAATAAAGGTAACTTAATTATATAAAAACTTACGCGATAAGTCCTGTTAGTTATTAATCATCTGTGATCAAATATATATGTCGCAGTACGATAGATAAAGCCGTAATATAGTTTAAATTTAGTGATGTACTTAAATTACTAGATTAAGTTTAGTGATAGCTTTCGGATTGTGCGGTGCAGGTTAGGTTAGTTAGTTAGATAGTAATGAATCGCTTTTTATAATTATGTTACGTTATATTATATTACGGCTTTATTAATATTACTGTGACATATATTTTTCTTTCTTACTATCTTTTTACTATTGTAATATTTATAATTACATAGATGCGTACTCAATGAAGAAAATAGTTTTATCAGTAGATAAATCTGGATTCGTGATCTCTGCCTACCCCTTTGTAGGGAGACAGGCGTCATGTACATACATATTATATACATATGTAAATTCCCCGTCATCCATTCATCTAATTCCAAGCGACTACAAAGACAAAAGTGGAGATAATCGTCACTCACATCTCTAGCTACCCCTCTTTCCGTTTTGGTTGCCATGTTAACCAAATCGTGTTATACGCTTATTGGATAAACAAAGGATGCCAGCCCTTGGCTATGCGATGAGGTGGGGTGCGAGAAATTTGTTAAATTTAAATACCTATAAGTTGTGTATTTATCCCGTTAGGTATATTTGAATGGAATATTAGTTGCTGTGTTTCTTTAATTACTATGTGTTCTCATATTATATTTTTCATCAGTCATAAAGAACTTATTTTGATTAAGTATATATGTAATTATGATTTATGATTCTTCTTATTTTGTATACTTAATTATATATTTTTTTTTTAAATTACTTTAATAGAATTATTTTGACATTAATTTGAATTACTTTCTTAATATAACCTGTGTCCTGAAATATTTTGTTTTTTCTGGCTTTATGTTGATGTGTTATTTTGGAACGTTGTGTAGCTATTTCATTACGTTTTTGGGCTGATCCTTGTTGTTATTATATATAGTGTATTTTATTTAATAAGCTAAGGTAAGGTATTAAATAAAATAAATAAAGGTATATTGTTACCATGCTGTCACAAATATATCATCGTGTTCTGATGGCACTGATATAGAAAAAAATACTATATACTAAAAATATGTCAATTTTCAATCTAATTTTAAGGAATTTAAAATTGTACAACTTTTTTATTGATCATTATCCAATTAATATTCACGTCAGTATCGATAAATAAAGTACACTAATAATTACTAATAAGTACCCAGTAAGGCAAATTTACAAATAAGTACACATACCTATTACGAAACACAAACAGTATTCCTCGCACCCTAAACCACGAGATAACCCAAAGGGTTGTGTGGGCATCGGATTTAATTGCCGTTTTGGTGAGCAAAACCTCTTTGAGGTTTCAGCCACTGCCTACCTATTAACTGGGTACATATAGATATTCACGCCTTTACTTCTCTAAAAGGGTTGGTAGAGACTATCGATCGCTACTTTGAATGGGTGACAAATCTCTCTTGCTTCACTCACACCTATTAAAGTACTCACACAAATTTTCTGTGCTCAAGTTTTTAATGTTGATATTTAAAAAGGTATCTATGTATGTACTCGTATGTAGCGTTATATGACGAACATCGAGGTTATGTTTCGTTTTTAGGTGTGGTAGCTAATTATAAAATGTAAGATTATATAATGAAATAGTGTTAGATATACATTGACGAGTACCAAAGAGTTTATTTCAATCGGTATAAACGTCTACTTCTATAAATTATACAAGACTATAAAATTTTTCATTGATTTAACTTCATTATAAAAATGTACTAAAAGAATGTTCAACAAAGTGGCTATCTATAGCTTAAATAACTTACACCTCAATTTATTAATTGTCTCTTATTTTAATAACTGAATTTGACTATACTGCCAAATTAAATGTAAACAAGGTGTTTTAAAATAAATAAATAAATTTAAATATTTCAGTTATGACAAAAGTCTCTTTAATTTATCATTGTCCTGTCTACCCCTATAGGGATTATGGATATATACATTCACTAGTAATATGTACATAGTTATTTTTAAACACTCGCGATTTATACTCATTTTATTTACTATTCGAGTAAGTATAAGACCGGGTCTCTAACCGGGTGTCTAACCTCACAATTGTATCTACATACTTATATATTTATTAATTTATCGTGACAAGTATAACCCAAGTATAACCCAGTCCCATATAATAAATAATATGTATATATTTGTGTATATACGTTAGAGTTGTTATATTACATAATTAGGGGTGGGTACGGTATTTAGTTCGTACCTAAACGTTGGGCAAATCCGTCGGTATGTTCAAAGGGCGGTTGTCTCTTTTGATCTTGGTCCCTAACTTGTTATGGGTAGGTATTAAATATGGCAAGTTTATACGTATAGACACATAGTATAGCTACTTATTATATTTGGGACAGGTACATATGACAGACAGATAGACGCCATATTGAAAAAGTTGGTGATAGAACTAACTATAACCGCTGAGTGTGTATGAGTGTCAATGAAGCGAAAAACGTTTGTCAGGATCGGGGCAGATGGGGATCCGTGATCTCTGCCAACCCCTCTACAGGGAATCGGGCGTGATGTGTATGTATGTATATTTTGGTTAAAAGTACCAAATCGAAATATTGTAGTATTTATTAGCTTTGATTGTATAAGGTTTATTACGATAATTCTGTTATCATTATGTCTTTTTTAATTAACGTCATTATAACAGGGAATTATAGAAACGTTTACGTCCTTTAATTCCTTTCGGGGTGGACAGAACCTCGGAGAAGCGATAATATCTCCTAGGTCACGTTTTAGCATGAATATTGGAGTTGTGATGGTATATAGAAATGTACACTTTAATGTGCATAGTTTTTGTAATCATTCCAATCTTTTACTTAAGTAGTGTAAAAGCTTAGCTTTTATAATTTCAGATTATTTATAAAAAAAGAAAACATAATTTTTCATATAAGTATCTAACATAATAGATAACACAGCACTTTATTATTAAATGCCCATTACAAATATTGAAATTTTATTATACAATTCAGTATTTTTGTAATGCATTTTCGTATTATTTGATGTTCATTTAAATACAAGCCATATCATTTTAAGAAAATCAATTTACATACACACGTATTCACGCCTCTACGTACCCAACGGGATAGGCAGACACTATCGATCGCCACCTGGAACGATCCTGACAAATCTCTCTTGCTTCAAACACCCATTAACCTTCTCATACATGCTCTTCTGTTCTTCACACTACGTACTCCTTGAAAAGAACGTCTCTAATTACATTACATTTTAAACTGGCGCCACTATGCATTGTCATGGCCACTATACGTTCGCGTGCTTCGAAATGAAAAATATTGCCTTTTGTTCTTATAAACGTAAACCTTATGAAAAGTTGCTGGGACTGCACTTTTAGCGTGGACTGTACATATTAACATTAACATCATTCACTCACTCACCACAAATCAAGGAAAGAAACCGCCAAATAACGTCTTAAAAGCTTAGAGGTCACCGAGACTAAGGGATCGGGGGTCCATAAATCCATTAAGGACCGTGATTTAAAAGGGACTAAGGGTGGTGTGATTCATGCCATTGTCACAGGTACTTAACTTGATAAGGCTCTATATAGTATTGGAAATAGCTTTATTATACTAAATGTCTTGTGTTAGAAGTATACGAATGTTAACTAACTGTCTCTTGCTAGTTTGGGACGTAAAAAATGCTAACTAGCTGTCGTTCTTTTTGGCATGTCGTAGAAGGCGACTAAGGGACTAGGGGCACATTGAATCTATTGGGCAATGGTCTAGCAACCTGTCACCATTGGTACTCATAGCATAATAACACCAATATTCATGTTAATAAGTGACCAAGCAGATGTTTACATATCTCCAAGGTTGTGTCTACCCCGAAGGCTTTATCGATTAAGTTGTTTTGTATGTATGTAGCCATACAATAACTATACACTATATAGTCACCATTTTCAATTACCATAATAAACTATACACTAATGATAGTGTTCCATACTAGTTTGGGATGTAAAAGAAATGCTAACTAGCTGCCGTTCTTCCCGGCTTGTCGTAGGAGGCGACTAAGGGACTAGGGGTAAATTGATCTATTGGGCGATAGTAATAAAAATACATTTACGAAATACGTCGAATACAACGGTGAGGGAAATTATCGTGAGGAAACCTACTTGTTCCCCGAACAGGTAATAGTGCTTGTGGCTTCATGGCTTGCCACCTGTCACATTGAGTACTATATAATCAACACGTGGATTCGAGGAGACCATAGAATTACTACCTCCGCGATTACGGAGATGGATACCTGAACCTATGACTACACCGCAAGGGTTAATGTTCGTGAACGCGTTTTGTTTGCTAACTAGCTGTCGCAGCGATTAAGGGACTAGGGGTTAAAGAGATCTATTGGGCGATAGGCTAGCAACCTGGAGTTAGTTAATGTTTTATTCACATCGTAAATAAGTACATCCATTCTCTTAATACTCCTTTTTCGTAGTCGGCTCACTAAAGACTATCTCATACAATTAATTCTATGGGAGGACATATCTCAGGGCCCTCCCGAAGTGAGGGAAACATATTAACCAGAGGGATCGACCTCATAATTCACGACCCTGTACATTCAAGTTGTTTCTTGGGACAGGTGGACAGAGTTTCAATGATTTTGACGACCTCCGTGGCGATTAGTTAAGCACCTGAACGCTAGTCGTGTGGTCGTGAGGATTCCCGGTAGAGGCAGAAGTAAGAACTATGCTTTTGTTCTGCTTTCTAGTCTGGCTGATGAATTTATACGTATTTATCTACATATATAATATGTATGTATATATTTCTTAAATGTACGTTGATTAGTAAGTACCCTTAACACAAGTCTTAAATGAAATTACCTAGAAGCTAGTTCAATTGGTGTAATAGTGTAATGAATATTATTATTATTAATGATCAGAGGTTAATTGATAGATAAAAAAGACAAACGCTTTCTTTACAAAGGGACATAAGGACAGAGAAAGCGACATTGTTTTATACTATGTAGTGATTTGAATAACCTAACACAATGTCAACACTCTCTTAACCAATTTATTATAAAAAATACACTTATATTCACGCCTTTACGTCTCTAACGGGATAGACAGAGACTATTCATCGCCACCTGGAACGATCCAGACAAATCTTACTTCACTCACACCATTAATCTTCTCATACATGCTCTTCTGTTCTTCACACTACGTACAAGGTAAGTAAGATACTTTGACGACCTCCGTGGCGCGATCAGTTAGCCGCCGGAACGCTAATAGTGAGGTCCCGGGTTCGATTCCCAGTGGAGGCAGAGTTAAGAACTACGCTTTTCTTCTGCTCTCCAGTCTGGTCGTTGATTATATATTCTATATATATATATATTTATCTATGTATTTCTTAAATATACGATGACTAGTACCCTTAACACAAGTCTTAAATGAACTTACCTAGGGGCTAGTTCAATTGGTGTAATAATGTCCAAATATTATTATTATTATACTACCGTTAGGAGAATCGGGTCCCAAGACCGGCTCGTTACATGGTCTTTGAAACCTCCGTACGGTGTCAAATGTGGTCTAAATACTTGTTCGTAACCAGAGAAGGTTATCTTGAACCTATTAATATATTTTAACGGTAGTTTAACTTGCTTATAGTTTAATAACAACTGTTGTCGTGTTGAACTTGCGTTTTTATGGGCGTAAAAGTTAAGCTATGGGTGAAAACATTGAGTGGATGGGTGACCATAGAGCTAATTATATGTACATATTTTGAGGGTTTTAGTGAGGAGAAATACCTATCGTTTATATAGGTATTTGTAATAGTCAGTGAAAGCTGAAACGTAGTAGTATGAAGTTATAGGTCTGATTTTGAGCGATCGAAGTTTTTGTTAATGTTTAATTCAACCATTCAAATCTTTGACAATCTCACAAACTTTAACGGTCATTACGTATGTTATATTTACTCTTTCTTCTTATCGTATAACACACAAATTTACCTTTTAAATAGGTATGTAAATATACCTATACCAGTATATAAACCCAAGTATGCAGATGTCTATGAAGTGGTATTAAAATTTGTAACGAACAACACTACGAATACCTTTAACCCTCTTTACAGTAACAGCAGCCTTATATGTATTTACTAGCGACCCGCTCCGGCTTCGCACGGGTATAAAATATATAGCCTACTCTACAATTTAATGGATGTTATTATGCATATAAACCTTCCTCTTGAATCACTCTATCTATTAAAAAAAACCGCATCAAATCCGTACAAATGGACATAGGGACAGAGAAAGCGACTTCGTAGTACAGTGCTAGTCTGAGACGTAAAACTAATGCTAACTAGCTGCCGAACTTCGCGGCACGTCTTAGGACTAGGGATTTATGACATCTATTGGGCTATGGGCAAGGAACATACCATCAATGTACCATTAGACATCACAACATTAAAACATAACATATGCTTCACGACTTGTGTATACACACTCCCTTTTTTATTATGGCGGGGTAGTCAGAGGCTTGAATGCCCATCTCCGAAATTTCGAAGGCATGTTAGGTATGGGTCATTCGAAGCCCGCGTATCACTAGATAGACAGCTATAAACTAACCTAGGAGATATTATCGCGTCAAGGTTCTGTACATCCTCAAAGGGATTAAATGACTTGAATGTATGTTTTTAAAAAAGACATACGCATTCACAACCATTAACCCTCGCGGGGTAGTCAGAGGTTTAGGTTTTCATGTCTTTAATCACGGATGTAGTAATTCTATGACCACCTCGAATCCACGCGTTGACTAAATAGTCAGTACTCAATGTGACAGGTGGTAACCCATGTCGCCATTTACAAGCACTAACTATTCCCTTGTTCGGGAACAGGTAGGTTTCCTCACGATGTTTTCGCTTACCGTAGTATTGTATGTTTATGTATGTACCTAAAAATACTGATTGAAATGAAATGCTTTTTATTCAAAATGAGGATTATAAAATCACTTAGTAAAAGTAAAAAAAAAAATACATTTCCACCGGAAAAGTTGTCATTACAATTAGTTAATTTATAAAAAAATTGAATAATTTAATTAAACTATTGGCATTTTGTAAAGCAAAATCCTGAAACACCCGTAAAACCGAACCATAGACAAAAACCACCACAAAGCAACCGCTAAAACGGGGAGAGACGAAAAAAAATGAAAATTAAATCTTCCATCTCGATGGACACGGTAATGTTTCTGACGTTACCCCTCCCCTTAGGGAGTTACCCCCCCTGGGTATCTAACTGGGGCCCAAGTCGACCAATGGTTGTGCAAAATATCAGTTCAATTCAAATTCGATGTAGCTCATTTGTTTGGGGCTTGGCTCTGTATCAGTGGGTACAGGGTTCAAATCCCGCTTGAGCATGTACCAATGGAAATGAAGATTAATAAATTACGATGTACATTTTCGGTATAAAAACACATTTACGAAATACTGAACCTCTGACTATTCCGCAAGGGTTAAGGGTAGTGATCGCGTATGTATCAGTTTAATATCAGATCAGTACTGTGAAGTTGATAGTGACAAATTTCACCATTTTGAAGTGAAATTTGACACTTTCGCTAATGTCAATGGTGAATTTTGGCACTTGGTCACACACAAACCAGATATAAAGAGGACCCGGCGAAAGGAGCGGTCCCCGTTACGCGGTGCGGAGTCCAAATGAAGTTTTGTAATTGGTGCGGAGTCTAAATATGTGTAGTAGAAAGAAGATACCTGATTTGATTGGCCGATGCCGTGTTTTAATTGGTTGTAATATCTCCCCTCCAACCCGCGTACTTCGTTTCACCCCGCGTAGTGCCACGCTAGTTTCCATACAAATATGGCGTACTTTATTAATTACTTATTAATACTACTACTAATTACTCCATGGTACTCCACTAATAACTTCACACTATTACTGATTTGACATTGAAATGCGTTTGTACTGAAACGCGTTAGTAGATCGAGCCCCTGGTATTTTTGCAACTATTTTTGTATTGGGGTGTAGGCATGGATTTCGGGAGTAAGTTTTCAGGGTTTTATTTTGGTGTTATGGTTTAGATTAGAGATGGGGATTTGTATTAGACGCTACCTAGACGTGTTAACGTTTTCGGGGTAAGTTGAAGCGTAAGTTAGTAAGTGAAAGTATTTGCTATAGCCGTTGTTTCACCAAGCCAGTACCCAACGTGATAGATGATGTGGTTACAAACAAATACCGACTATTCACCAAAGGGGTAAGTAGTATCTCACTGTTTAGGATAAATAAGGATAGGATAGATTTGATAAGGTTTTAATCAGTTGCTTTTATGCTTGTGCTTAACAAAAACACGTAACTGTCAACGTTTAAAGCAGAATTTTATTTTAACCAATATTAATAAATGATTGGAAATAAAAAACTACACTAATAAATGTCCAGTCTAGACGTAGAAAGAATGCTAACTGGCTGTCATATGACGCGACTAAGAACTAGGGGATAATGAAATCTATTGGGCGAGGGGCTAGCAATCTGTAACCATTGTTACATATGACAACATAACCCTAATTTTTGTAGCTAAAAATTGACCCAGCAGATATTATCGTCTCTTCAAGGTTCTGTCCACCCGAAAAGGATTGAAGGTGCTAGTTGTATCTACACATATGTCATACGATACAACTAAACTAATTTTGTAAAAATTTTACTACTTTGCGTCAAATTTCCAATTTTGTCATTTGTTATGTGTCGGTCCAGATTTTTCACTTTATCATTTTATGTTCTCTGTGAGACATATTTATGGAAATGAGTGCATTTATTTTTCTATGTATCCTTGTTTTTATGTATTTATTTTCTGTGTTCATTTCTGTTTTAAATAAATAAAGAGTAGACGAAGTTCATTACAATTTTATTCAAATCCTAGTAAACCACTTCCACTTTAGTACCTCACCTCTGCATACACAGTCTATAACTATAAGACCTTACAAACCAGCCCTATTCCTACACCCTTGCGACGTTAATAAGAACGTCTGAAGGCTTCTTTGTCGAATATTTCGCAAAAACAAGATGGTCGGAGCCGAAATTAAAAAATTCCATAACTCTTATCGTCTGGAAATTTCTCAGAGATTTTTATTAAAGTATGTACGTATTATGTACTTATATTCGTCTATTATATAGGGTTGGCCCTTGTAAGGCGTATGATGCATAAATAGGCAATATAGAAAGAAAGGGGACGTATAAAGTATATGCAAAGGTGTGTGGGTGTACATACGACGACCTCCGTGGCGCGATTGTTTAGACACCTCAACGCTAATCGTGGGGTCCCGGTGGTGGCAGAGTTAAGAACTACGCTTTTCTAATGCTTTCCAGTCTGGTCGTTGATTATATTTGCTATACTCGTATATGTATGTAGCTATATATAATATGTATATATTTGTTAAATATACGTTGACCCTTACACAAGCCTTAAATGTACTTAGCAAGGGGCTAGTTCAAATGGTGTAATAATGTCCAAATATTATTATTATACATACATTCACTCCTCTACATCCCCAAAGCGAAAGGCAGAACTATATTTCTTTATTTTTACTCATTAACCTTCTCATACATGCTCTTATATTCTTCACGCTACGTACACCCGCCTTGAGAAGAATGTTGCCAGTTTGATTTGTATAAGTACTACGCGGTCTACCTCGTTCAACTCTACCTTCCACTTTGGCTCTAACTATAAATTCCAATTAAATTTTTGTGGGTGTAAATGAAATGATATTAGATTCTAGTTTGATAAAGAAATTGTAATCCGTCTACTACTTTATAGAAGAATGGACGCGGATGTATGTATGATAAGGATTGATAATATTGACAAACAAAAGTAGCGTATGTAGCCTATTTTTCGACATTTGTAATAGTGAGCTACTCTTAGATATACGCTTTTAAATGCTATAGTTTAACACCTTAACTACTATTAAAGACAATAGGGTGGTAATGCTTCATGTAAGACCTTTTATATTATGTATATTTCTAGGATATGAAACTCGACTCTTTGAGCTGGTGACTATAATATATATTTCTAAATGGAAAAAAAACATGAATGGTTGGTAATAAATTAAAACTGACTTTCTACAATCGTTAATAATAAAAGACATTAACTTATACATATTTCAGTAGACTTAGGTGAAAAAAAACAAGAAAAATCACCAGCTTTATACTAATTATTACGTACACAAACTACACTATAACGACATCTGTTGTCAGACCTCGGCAACTGCGTTCACCAATAAGCCCCGGGCACTTTGTATCAATAGCCACTTCGCGACCACTTAACTTGAGCCATTAAACTGTTCGCCACCCAAGCATTCAATTATACAATTAACAGCTCAAACTATGCTGGTTGTTGTCGTGTTTTATGATCGCTCTACTGTGAAATTCGTAGCCCGAGGCACACCTTTGTGGTGGTGGCAGAATTGAATAATATCTTGGAACTTGTATACTTGTTGCCGGATTATGTTTGGTATAATAATTTGGTATAAATGTATCAAACGTTTGCTCTTTATGTAGCGGCTGTAGCCCAGTGGGTAAGACCTCCGACTTCTTATGAGAAAGGTTCTAGGTTCATCTCGGATCTGGTATGTACCAATGAATGTAATTTAAATGTGTTTTTCAGTTACGTACATAATTAACAGTTGCTAACGGTGAGGGAAAACATGCGTAACGTGAGGAAATCTGCCTATCCCTCGGGATAGATAATAGCTAGTGCCTACATAAGGCGATACGGGTCTCTACCTGTCAGGTTAGATGCTTTCTATCAAGTGAATTGAGGACTTCGAGTGAACCATACCTATTCCTTCGAAATTTCGGAGATGGGTATTCAAGCCTCTGACTATCCCGTCATAATAGAAAAAGGAAGTGTGTATACACAAGTCGTGGAGCGTATGTTATGTGTCCATATATCATACCTACATTACACGTCGGTTATAGGTTATAATACTTTTAACAACATTCTTCTACAGTTCGTTGTCAATCGACCAACATCAGTTCTCGTTAGGTCTTCGAAGTAAAACTCTATGCAAGATTTTCCTTGAACAGAACTAACAAATAGTAATCATTCATATGATTCCTAGGACCACGTTATAGACGTGACAACTGTATCATTGAATACTGAATATCAACGTGTAGGATCACTATTTCCGCAATTGCGGGAAAAGATAGCAAGACACGTGAAACTGACTACTCCGCAAGGGTTAATAGTCGTGAAGCTGATTGTTTGCCACCCTGATGATCACAAATTCAGACAGACTAACATCAGCGATACCTTTAGTGTAAAGAGAACCTTCTGTTAATTCTGTGTGTTATTTCTTCTTCGAGTATACTCCAATGACATCAATGATTTAATAATAATAAAAAAAAAGCTTGAACCGCCCTGGTTATGTTACATGCTACACGGCCCCATTATAAATAGGCTCTGCGTTATACCAGTTGCCTAATACATTGAAAAAATTTAACATGACTTGCGTACATACCTAATAACAATGTTATCCACACATTAATCAAAACAAAAAACAAACACAAAAAGACTAAATTAGATGACATTCTCGTTTATATGCGAGTATAACACACCCTGCAAAACATTGAATGCAACCTACAAGTTCAACAAACAGGTACTACGGTGAGGGAAACATCGTGAGGAAACCTACCCGTTCCCCGAACAGATAATAGTTAGTCCTCGTTAATGGCGACATGGCTTACCACCTGTCACATTGAGTACTAACTATCTGGTCAACACGTGGGTTCGAAGACGCCATAGAATTACTACCTCCGCGATTACGGATACCAGAACCTCCAACTAGCCCGCATTAATGGTCGGACAGCGTTTGTCTTTTGTCAAGTTTAAAAAACGCTATAAAAATCCAACATCCACGTACCTTTCTTAACCGCTTGCATGTCCCCGTTCCCGAGCGGGGGCCCGGGGCTTAGGCTGTGCAGCTGGTAGGGGGGTGAGCGTTCCAGTGGGGGCCACGCCGGCCGCCACGCGGGGGGCGTTGATGGGGCGCCCAGCAGACGGAGGCGTTCGTATACAGCTGTAAAGGAAATGGTGTTACATGAGTTACTCGTTGGGGGCCTGACTCTGTATCAGTGGGTATAGTTCAAACTTATGAAAAGGTAGTAGTTGAAATGAAGTTTATATGAATTTGTGTGTATATGTATGCAATAGAAAATACATTTACGTAATGCACTGCATACTTGAGTGAGGTTAGGGGAAACACCGTGAGTAAATCTACCTGTTCCTTGGAACTAGTAAAAGAAGCTTGTATATGGTGACACGGCTAATCATCTGTCACATTGAGTGCTATCTGTTTATTCTGTCACATACGACACTGACGTTCTGGTCGACACGTCTGGTCGAGATAGCTATAGAATAACTACCTCCGCAACTGCGGAGATGGAACCCGACTTTTTGTACCCGTTAACGGTTGTGAAAGCGTTTGTCTTTTGTCTGTATACGCCAGTATGTTTAACACCAGTTCGATCAGTCAAATACCCAAAAAGTGGGTTTGGAGAGTCCAAACATCATCATAATGCTCAGTTCATGGTGGACAGTGAACCTCTGAATACACCAGGGTTTAACACCCGTGTACCGTGAATGTTTATGTAATTATGAGTAATAACTAACGGGACTTATCGCGTATGTTTTTATAAAATAAAGTTACCTTTATTAACCCGACGTTTCGGCTACGTTGCAACAGCCACGGGCAGACTGACCATGGCTGCTGCAACGTAGTTAATAAAGGTAACTTTATTATATAAAACTTACGCGATAAGTCCCGTTAGTTATTAATCATGAGTATAAATGCGAATCTCTTAAAACTATATTTATATAATTATTCTTACCAGGAGATGTGCAATCCGTAGGAGTTGGTTGATTATTCGCTTTCTCTTTCTGCGCCGCCAGGTTTCTTAGCACTCGGTTTATGGATGATACCTGCGGAAGAACGAGAGAGAAGGTAAGATTTTGAACGTTAAAATAACTGCATTACATAGGTTATTTATTGACATAGATAATGTATTTAATCAATTCAAAATAAAACTATTATTTACAATAAAAAAGAAAACAAATAAAATAAAACTTTAAAGGAAAAATATCTCCTTTAGCTCATCGTTGTACATAGGTTTACTTCTCTTTCTAATGGGTAGGCAAAGAATATAAACCACTACCATGAACGATCCTTACATCTACATTAGCCTTTTAGTAGAATCTATTCTATTTGTGGCACTACGTAATACTAAAAGAATTTTGGAATTTTGAGACATGTATAGTAATATTCGTGGTTTTTATCTTTCTTACATTTCGTTGTCTCTCAATCCGTATTATAATCATTCATTCATTCATTCATTCATTCATTAATAGAAATAGTTGCAGACATGTTATAGACGAATAGACCATTCGTCTATAACATGTCTGCAACTATTTCTAAACAAGTCTTTTTGATTCCGTTGGATATAATGTCACCAGGAAGAAATTCAACTTAGCATTGTCTTTAAGTCCCAGAGTAAAATAATTAATATATTTCAAAGTATTATCTCTTTTTAAAACAGTATGAAATAAATAAGAAAAATGAATTGCAGAAAGGGTTGTTACTAACAACAGAACGAAAGAATTTATCGAAGGAAATTTCCTAATGATCTCGTTAAAAGTTGAAATGTCGAGTCATTTAAGCTTATAAAACTCGGAAGTTTCACGTATATTATCAAAAGCATTGCAGTTTAAATGTATACATATTCTATATTCTAAACACATCACCCATCGAGAGATTTTCAGGGTAAACAGAACATTGGAATGCTAATATCCTTTGGTCAACATATTGGTAATAAGTCTTCAAACTTTAATTAGCAAATTTGACTTCAATTATACAAGGTATGACAAATGAAGCTTAACAAACAAAATTAAACTACACATGTACAAATTAAAATACAACAGTACATATTTACACATTGCTACTAGTGTCCCGAATTTAGCACCCAGAAGCAAAAGCCCCCAGCACACTAGCAGCGTTGCCCCGCTGCACTATGGGAATATAACATACTTACCGTGCCGAAAATAGGTTTTAAAAATGGTTAGGTATGAATTAACTATGCATGGTTTTATGTACATAAATAAACGTTCTTTTCAATGATAAAGTTTTTTTTATCATATTTTTAGTATTAATATGTGTTTAGAACACCTAAAGTACAAACATTGATTCTACGTAAAATCACATGAATAAAATTGTTGACTTCATGATACGTTTCCGACCTTATATATGTCTGAAACATATACATATTATATATTTTTGGAAAGCTCATTTCTTAGTCTTTTAAAAACTAAAGAAATAAAAATCCAAATAATCATGAAAAAATAAATATACAAATCAATAAAGAATGAGACCTAATTTCAATTACTCCGATTTTTCAACAGAAATATCATTGTTAGCTCCAGTTGCCTCCGTTGATTTTTTTACAGTTTTGGATGCTTAATCTACTAAATTATAATAATCCAAAATAAAATTTTGCGCAAATTTTGCGCAAAATGGATTTATTAGGCAAAACACGCAAAGAGGGATTTTTGGTTAAATCTTGATTTTATGGTAAATGGCCATTTTTTAGTATTTTACATACTAATATAAAATAAAGCTTTTATAAACAACATAAACAAAACATACACTTCACGACTTGTGTATACACACTCCCTTTTTTATTATGGCGGGGTAGTCAGAGGTTTAAGTGCCCATCTCCGAAATTTCGAAGGCATGTTAGGTATGGGTCATTCGAAGCCCGCCTATCACTAGATAGATACCACCCACCGTGATAGTTAGTGAACCGTATCGCCGTATATAGGCACTGACTATTACCTATCCTGAGGCATAGGCAGGTTTCCTCACGATGTTTTCCCTCACCGTTAGCGGCTGTAAATTGTGTACGTAAATGAAAAACACACATTTAAATTTCATTCATTGGTACATGCCAGAAACGGGATTCGAACCTAGGACCTTTCTCATAAGAAGTCCGAGGTCCGAGGTCCCACTGGGTTACAGCCGCTTTTTTTATCAATAAATATTAATTTAATTAGTTATTTTAGTGCAATGTTTGTGGTTTCTGATGAAGCAAGATAGACACTGGATATCACTAGTGGTTTCCGATTTGTGTTAACAAATGATAACGATGTTAAAAATAATGTTGATAATAAAATAAAGGAAGGTTATGCGGTTTTGCACTCGTTGAGTTTACATAAAATTGAGTGCAATTGTATAGGTATAAATAGGAATACCAGTTTGAAGCAACCTAACAATTAATTTGATTAAATTATAAGAATAACAAGTCTTTGTAGAAAAAGCTTTCAATATGAGTGAATTCGTTTGTACTCGACGTGATTTGTGTATTTTGATTATAAATGGAGTAAATCCACTAGCAATTGAGGAGTATTTGGCGAACAACTATCATTTGTCCCCCGATAATGTAAAGACTGTTATAAAAAGTTTCCAGAAGCAATTGTTATCCAAATGTAATGACAGGTGGAATAAGGCCCAAAGGAAAAAAGATCGTTTTGAGCAGGAGAATTTGGAATGGTTAAATGGTGAATTCAAAGTTTCCTTAACCCTCAAACCCTGCACTGATGACTCTTCCAGTGCCCGTGGTCGGCCATCTAAGAGTTATGAAGAATGTTCTGAAAGGACAAAGAAGCGCAAAAATATGGAGCTCATCCAAGAGCATGGCATGGGATTTGTGCACAACGCTTATGTTCAAGGGCTGAGATCGTCAGGTGAGAATGAAGAAGCTTCCATTGTGAGCATCGTGCACAACATTGAGAAAGACGAAAAACGCAATGTTTTGCAAAACATATTGCACAAGTCAGAGCACTTAACATTCGATAAAGAAGCGCTTGCATTATACATAGATATTGATTTGTCAAAAGCTCAATACAGTTATTTGACAATAGCTCTCATTCAGAAGAGCTATTTTACCGTCTTATAGTCAGATAAATGAAGCTAAAAAGGAATGTTACCCACCTAATATCATTGTTACTAATATCGGTGCTAACGTAAAGTTGCAAGATCTTTTGGATCATACAGTAAGACGCATTTTGAAAATAAATTCAGTGACAACAGATTCGAAGCACCTTGAGCTGTATTGTAAATGGGGATGTGATGGTTCATCAGGACAAAGTGAATACAAGCAAATTTTACGGGAGGAAAACGAGCAAGTATCAGACGCCAATCTATTTATTGTATCACTCGTACCCTTGAGACTTATAGACAAAAATGATGATGTTGTAGCATGGAAAAACCCAACCTGTTCTTCTGTAAGGTATTGCAGGCCAATTTCAATTGAATTTTCCAAGGAAACTCCGCAAAAAACAGAATCTACAGTTCGAGAGATCGAAAACGACATTAACGAACTAACTCCAACACTTATAGCTCACAATGAAGATGTCATACAAGTGGAACACAAATTATTCTTGACGATGATTGATGGAAAAGTTGCACAGGTACTGACTGAAACGCGGTCTAGCGCTTCTTGTACGGTTTGTGGTGCTACTCCTAAACAAATGAATGACTTAGCCAAAGTCATAGCTAGAGATGTGAACGAAAATTCATTTAAATTTGGCCTCTCCATCTTGCACGCCTGGATCAGGTGTATGGAGATGATTCTGCACATATCCTATAACTTGGCATTTCAATCGTGGTCAGCAACAACAGATGAAAACAAAAAAATGAAAGAAGAGAAGAAAAAGCAAATTCAATTACGTTTCCGGGAATTACTTGGCTTACATATAGATAAGCCACAACAAGGTGCTGGTAACAGTAATGACGGTAATACTGCTCGAAGGTTTTTTCAGAATTATGAATGTTCAGCAGAATTTACTGGAGTTGATATAGAATTGATAAAACGATTGTATATTATTTTACAAGTTATGTCTTCTGGTTTTTCTATAAATGTAACAAACTTTGGACAGTATACATTTGATACAGCTCGATTATATGTTAATAAGTATAATTGGTACTATATGCCCTCATCTGTACACAAAATTCTTATACATGGAGCAAAGATTATAGAATTTTTTGCTGTGTTACCAATCGGTGAACTTTCTGAAGATGCGCAAGAAGCGCGTAAGAAGGATTACAAGAAATTTCGATTGCATCATGCCAGAAAATGTTCGCGATCAGCTACAAATGAAGATGTTTTTCATACTTTGCTCTATACTTCTGATCCGTATATAACAAGTTTAAGCAAGCCGAGTGTTGTGATACATCAAGAGTTGCTTGAAGAAGCGAAATCTCTCCTTGAAGTTACAAGTTAGTCATTTCGTACCTCCGAATATAAATTAATATTAGCAATAAGGCACATCATTTAAAATAAAATATTTTATATATAATTATAATGTAGTCGTATATTGTAAGATATTTGTAATGTTTAATTCTATTTTGAAACTTAGTTTTGAATTCATTTCACTACATAAAGTATGAAATTTTATAAATTTTAAATTTTTTTAATCAAATAAATACAAAACCATTATATTGGCTGCATTCATTCGATGGGAAATTTATTAAAGTATATATGGGCCAAATTTCACATAAAAAGGAGGTACAGAAAGAAAGTTACAGATTTTAGACACGGAGAGTACCTTATATTCCCATAGTGCGCTGGATAGCCTACGACAACCTCTGGGCCAAAAATAAGATAATAAGTTACTAACCTATCACTACATAGTATAAAACAAAGGCGCTTTCTCTGTCCCTTTGTATGCTTAAATCTTTAAAACTACACAACGGATGCGGTTTTTTTAATAGATAGAGTGATTCAAGAGGAAGGTTTGCATGTTAATAACATCCATTAAATAGTGGAGTAGGCTATATATTTTATACCCGTGCGAAGCCGGAGCGGGTCGCTAGTTAAACTATAAGAAACTGGGAAGAAAGACAGCTAGTTAGCATTATATTATTGTACTAGCTAACACGGGCTTTTCTCTTTATTATTTTTTATATTTCTTATTTTTGTTTCGTTCTTAAAAGTGATTAAAACAAAATGCTGGCCAATTAAAAACTGATTCGTTCATTTGTTTGTCCATCCAACTGGGATCGGTCCTTTGTTTTGATTATTTACGATCAATTTATTATTTTCAATTCAATGCCTTTTTGAACGGAATATTTTGAAATGGTTTGTATGATTTGGAATTTTGATAAACTGTATTTTAAATCGTAGCGTTTTGTAAAAGGCGTCTAAGACATATAAGGGATAATTTTAGTTGTTAATACGCGAAATAATGGCTATGCCAAATTTAATATCGTAAATAACCCAGCCAGTACATTTTAGGCAAGTTGAGTAATTGAACGAAATTTGAGAATAATTATGAATTAAACGAAATTTTAGAAGAATTATGAATTATCCATTATACATCAGAACTAGATATACAGAGCTAAATATCGTTCGTATAACTGGTAAGTATGTACGTAATAATTAAATCCCAAGCACATACAATTTTTACATAAATAGCTATTATGAAATTAAAAACTGTATCGAACTTGAGATCGCAGATATAAGATGCAACTACACGTCCGCTTAAGGCTACTTCCTTCGAAGTAAAAATGAATAAGATTCGATTTAGGAAGAAAGCGCAGTAAAAACATGTTTATATATATATATATATTTAAGTCCCTCTTGTTACATTGAGCATAATTTGGTGTTATAAAATATGCTTCATAATGGGTACTAAGGTTAACGTGGTAATTTTTGCGTGAAATGAAACGTAACATTAAAAATATGAATATTGTACACGCTATAGTAACAATTTATTTTGTTTTTATTACCATAGATTCTTAGCATCATATTATTATTCATATTTAGTATTATAATTACAAATACCCCAAAACACAAAACGTATAATATTACTATGAAAGATTTCTGTAAGATATGATATAAACCCAAAAGCATTAATTACAAATAAAACCCTAACTTTAGCATATATCGCAATAAATCCATTAATTCATCCTTGTTCTACCTAATATAACTCTTATCCTAGTCCTTAAAACGAAAGTCCAAGTAAATTAAAATAAACATAATTTTCGTGAAGCCTCCTTAACCTGGTCCACTCACGCCAAGCTTTCTCGCTCCGCCAAGCATCACATCAGCTGCCACTCACAACACGTTTGTAGACCACCACGGAATCGCCATATTGAATTACCTACACCCAACCACTCTTTCACGACACCCGAGTTTAATATACATGAACTGGGTGGGGTATCTAAATAAAATGGTCGCTTTTCAACAATCTACGTTGACTATCGGCTTTCCTAACCTACTGCTAACTAACTGTCGTCTCGACTGTCACTTTGACAGCTGGTTAGCGGCGTTTTTATTTTTTGGTTTTCAGGCTTTGGGTGGTCTGAGAGCTGTCGAAATATTGTGGTTAATAATGATTAGGTAACGTTAGCTCTCTAATCTGATGACCTAGACTGGAACTGGAAAAGGTTTTAATAGATTGTAAGAATAAATCTTCTTTCAACAACACTAAGATACTATAAGGAGGTTTTCTGTTATTGGCGTAACTTTTTTGATTGGTAAAACATATTAATTTTGTCAGAATCTCTATTACGAAGTCAAGTATCAGGACTGTTATTTTCGAAGGTAGAAAGTTTTAATTATAATCGATTGCCATTTAGTTCACTACTCTTATTTTAAGCTAATATTCTTTTGAATAAACACAAACATAAGTGTATATATATATGGACTATTAATAAAAGTAAGTTACATATCTCTGTTACCAAGATAACCGATAAATTAATTACCGTTACCACAAAAATCAACCAGGTCTGTACATTCAAGACCTTATAAAGGTTAAATTAATCGAGAAATGCACTCATTACTGATTGTATTTACACAATATAAATAACAAAACCATCTAATAGAGCGCCATATTTTTCTTTCAAACAAACATAAATAAAGGAATATTGAAAGGGGTCAATTACACTAATTGCTGCGTTTCAAGTACTGTCTGAAACAAGTCAAACGGCGTGCCTAATTCGAATTAGTCCTTACAATCCCTTAGCGGACATTTTGTTTGTGTTTTGAAGTCCATTGCGCACGGTTTTACACATGGCGTCACATACGCGCGCTTCCGTTCTTTTTTTGCGAGGCAAGGGAAATTGAGAAAAAGTAAAAGTTTGCAGCAAGGAGGTTTTGCTTTTTGCGTGTTTTTTGCGTGGTGTGTAAAGTGGGGAGGTTTTAGGTGTTTTTAAATTTAAAATAGGAGTAAGAGTCATGTAAATGCAAACAAATAGCAATATTTATAATGAATTAAGGTCACTCGAGGTAAATGCGTACCATTTTTGAAACATTTGACTTTGAGGTCTCATTACACAGTAAGTATAATGTTTTGTGAGAAATGTGTGATACTGAAATATTCATTAACTATTTAGCTGTGATATTTGTGTTTTCAAATCGTTGTAGGATCAATAATCGTTCGGATATAAACTTATCTTTAAAAGAGGTCATTTTAGACGCATTTACCTCAAACTGGGGTAAATGCAACCAAGTTCAATATTTTATTCAAATATTATCATATTAAAATTTAGTTTGGGCTCACTATTGCATTTTTTCAAGAGTTATATCGAGAACATATCAATACGTAGAAATATGTTATTTATATATTCAAAAAACGCTTCCATAGTCAAATGAGGCAAAAGCGTCTAAATTTTGAAGACGCATTTACCCCATCATAAAATCAGGGGTTGTTAACATTTTTCAAAAATTACTGCTAATCCGTACCATGAGAATTGGAGACGGTATTCAAAGCGCTGCCTTAGTATATGCTTTGTCCTCGGTACGAATCTCGATCTATTCATAGAACGTGTACCTATATGCTATCGAACCAAAGTCGCAAAGTGTGGGCTCTATGTAGAATCATTTTGTATGAAAAATAAGTTTTTATTTCTCGTCAGTATTTTTTTAGCATGCATTTCTTGTTCCTAGCATGATACTGAACCTACAGTTTGCGGCTTTGGTTCATTAGCAGATTATGTTTATTATAAAAAAATACAGGGAATTAAAGCGGTTATTTTTAACTGTGGCAGATATTGTCAAAAACACTGAACACGGCTCACTCAACAGGTTGATTATCTGTTCTCAAAGTTTCTGAAAAATTGATGGCAGCTCTGATTTTGCGGGATTTTTACATTCTGTGACTACAGCCAACAAAATACAAAAAAAAATCACAGAATATAATAATCCCATAAAATCAAACCTGCCATTAATACTTTTGAGAGCTTCAAAAATAGCTCTTTATTTACTTTTTTGTTATGTCTAAAATAAACTATGCACATAAAAATAAAACTACTACAATAAAAGCGTACTGTATTATATCTACACCTCAAGCCATGTTCAAGGTTCGTACACTATTTATTTGCTTTATTATAACTTCAAAAATCAAAATTCTTGTATAAAAAAAATGTTTACAACATCTGGGTTCGGGGTAATTGCGTCTTATAGTCGGAATTACCCCACACTAATAGACGCATTTAGACAAAAAAAATGTTTATTTTAATCATTTTGAAATTTATTTTTTATTATAAAATATTGCCGTTAAATGAAAAATAATTATCTGTAAGTATGCAATGTAATTTACCAAACACAAAAAACAAGGCATAACTACAAAACACTCCATATTTCCAAAGATAAAAAAAGATTTAATTGGACTCAACTCGCATGTCAACTTTTCTCAAACACTGCAAATTTCAAAATTGCCGTTTTTTTTTTGTTTTAAGGTAGTTATGTCCTCTGTCACGCTTTCACGAACTTACTCTAGTAATTATCTCCATGTCCAGGTGTCACTAGGTGTATGATTTTGCATATCTTTCAAGTTATTAAAGATAGTCGTAATAGCCCCATAGACGCATTTACCACGAGTGACCTTATGTAATTTCTTCTATGAAATAGGTGCATATTTAAAGGATTACAGGTTTAATTGATCACTGTCTTAATAGCGGGTGCTATTTACAGATTATGACTATTATCTACATTTCCAGGTAAAATTGTAGATATCCCATACACCAGTGATTTCATCGAAAGTTACGGGAGTCGCGGTTTTATCACGGCTATGGGCGTTATGAATGAATTGTATAGAAAGAAATTAATCTAAATCTACAGTTAAATATTCTAAATTTTATCTATTAACAAAGAAACAGCTTTTTATTTTTCATAACAAACAAAACGACGATAAAGTCCATTCAGCCAAGAGCCTAAACGCTCGTAACAGTGTTGCCAGCCGTATCCTTTTACCCCGCTTAATTATTATTTTGTTCTCTCAATGACAAAGTGGGACCGACGTCAGTGGGTTGTCGATGTTCGTCAAGATACCGACCCGTAAAAGCGTAATGATTTACAAAATCTGAAAGGCGTGATGCGATACTAAATTCATTATAGGTTTTTTATTCAAAAGAGTTTCCTGTTCGTAGAATACTGAGCTCTATTCCAAAGGTATAAGATCGATTTTTCTATGAACACAATTCGTGGAATTGGGTCAGATATACTCGAAGGATTGGCTGGATGAATAAAACATTTCTGAAGCTTACATCCGTGAAAAATAAAAACATTGGGCGTATTTTTTTATTAATTTCCCGCTTTTGGACATATTATATTTTTGAATATTTTATTTTTGTTTTCCGTTCCAGTTAATTTTATTATAGTAAGTATGCTTCCATTTTTATGTTTACTATAAGTTGAGTTCTAGTCTTCATGCTTTATGTTTTAATTATTTTATAAATATAATTAATAGTAGCACTCTATGTCTGTATAGGCAATTCATGAGTCTCTATAGTATCATACCGGTATATGATAGAGACTATTCATTTCCACTATCTATGTAATTACTTTAAATATCTAGATAATAATGAAATATGAATGTATTAGTATTAAGCTTTTAAATATATTCACGCCCTATAAACCTTTGTAAGATTAATAGAACATAAACAAATGTCCTTGGTAACTTTTAAAATATTTTTTTTTTTTCCTATATAGAGTAACCTTTTATAAATCTAGGTATTATTTTCAAACCCAAACTAAGAGAGCAGTCGTCTATGGATTGTCAACAAAGTCAGCAGCGCAGTGAAAGTTGAAAATACAAATATTTATCTTCGGCAGAATATTTAGTGAATTGTGATACCAGACTAGCTAAATATGTTCGCTTTGGGATAAGATTTGGGTCCTCAACTGGAAAAAAACCGAAGAACAATGAAGTTCTTCGGTTGTAGCGGCTGGCGGCGTTGGCATAACCATGGCGACGGAATAACAAGAAGTGCAAACGCCTTGGCATCAGTGTTTGTACTTACCGACATAACCTTAGTGCTGAATGTCATAAAAGAATGTAAAAAAAACTAAGAGAGCATTACTATTTTTATTAAATTAACCTATTCCCACCTTTGCACATTAGCCAAACGCACCGTTAATCCCGGACTCCCCTTGGCGCTGGCAGAGACTCCAGTCGCATAAAGAGCCCCTAAACGGCAGAGTCAGTGAAGCGGCACAATTGTCTTATATTTGCTCAGCAGCCGTGAAGGGGGGGCTTTTTTAAAGCGACACAGACGCCGAGATATTGATTTGGTTGCCTGTAACGGACTTGGGTACTAGATATGATGTTATATTTATTAGGTACATGAATATTGAGGATGTGGTATGGAGTATAGGTGATAAATTGCTAGCACATCATCCAATAGATGACATTTACCACAAATTTCTTGTATGCCTAAGACAGGCCGGGAAGAACGTATTTTATTTAACGGTATTTTTTCATGTAGATGGATAGATATCTAGTTACTAGGGTTGTAGACAAATTAGGTCAGTAGACAGTCATAAAATCGGCTCTTGTATTAATTTTACATTCATGGGTTTATAGAAGACAAAAAACCGACTACGCACGTCCATTATGGAATTTCGATCCAAGCTTTTATTGACATTAGCATTTAATGAAATAGTCAATAATTCGATTTTTTTGCAGATATATGGTGTCGACGCTAAATTTATATTTTTATGTTTTTAATACAGGTAAATTTCAATAGAGTCTACCATGCCCTTGCACGAAAATAAGAACGCTGGCTAGCTGCTTTTATTTCTAGCACCATATGTTGGAGGAGGCGACTAAGGAACTAGGTGTAAGTGGAATCTCTTGAACGATGAGCTAGCACCTTGTCACTGATATTCCATTATGACATCGCAACCTTAATATTCATGCTAAAGAGTGACTTAGGAGATATTATTTCTACAAGATTCTTGGGCCAACTGACAAGAGGCCTAACACTATGAGAACAGAAATTAAAATGATTATGATTTACGTGCTCGTTAAGTCACGTGATTTATTTAAGCGAATCTCATTAATTTTGATATATAAACCTTAAGGAATATAGGTAGTGACCTAAAGGAATATAAGATATCAATAATACTAAATTGTGGCGTTGAAAAGTATGATTTTAAATTTATATTTAGATACTTATCTTTTCAATTCGTATGCTACATAGAAGTAGGATTTGTAGTGATCTAGGAGATATTTGACATCTCTAAATTTTATTTTAACTTGGAAGGGATTTACAAACGTAAATGTTTGTATGACTATGAACTTGATAATATCTATGTAAAGTTTTTGATAACCACTGATATATACTGTTTTTAACACCACCATTTATAATAATAAATAAATAAATACAAAGCTGTATTACCAACGTGTATTAAGCTTTACGATCTTTAATAAAACGAATTGAATTCCAAAGAATTATTCGTCTCACAAAAGGACTATTGAAAAAAAAATCTCACCTATTTTTGTTTTTATTCACGCTCCAATGGCCATCCTTTCTCCGATAAAGACCCTCTTCGCACCAAGGAATAAAATGCGTACTCTATTTGGGCTTTTGCATACATTTCCCGTTTCACCCTAGGCCCGTTGCTTAGGTTGGAAGAAGGCCCGCAATGGACGCGTAGGTGGGGACAAAAGACGACCTGCTGAGAGGCGCCCATTGTGTCGCCAAGTGACATTTCGCGAGTCAATATTTTGCCGACTATTTTTCGGGGTACGTTCGGTTGAATTATTAAGGTTTTGATAAAATTTAAGTAGGTACATATAGTGTAGTGTATATAGTTACATGTATGTACAATGTACATGTGTAAATTGAGTATATTTCAACTGTACTTCATTGAACTTTTCATATGGTTTATAACCATACGGGGTTTAGTTTTCAACGATATTATAAAAAAGTCCGTAATTAATGTCTATTACTTTTAAAAAGGCATTTATTTCATTTAGGAATAGGAACTTATTCGCGTCAATGCGTACTACAAACAAGGATACCACCTGACTGTATATAAAAGAATTTATAAGGAGTAGGCTAACCATTCTAAACCCTTTTCATGCTGCTTACTCAGCTCTGTAGGTCAGTCTCGTAGGGAATAATATTTGGTATAAAATAAAGCATATTATGAGGAAGCTACATACATGGACGTAGAGTGTGGAATATATAAATGTATAAATATTATCGATACTGACTCTCCTAAACCTCTATACACGACAAAAATACGAATTAAAACCCATATAAAGAATCCATCACCTAAAACCCAAGCCCTATTTTTCCCGCCGCGTCGATTCTGCGCTTAATTGATGACAGTCCTTTGTTTTGGCGTCTTTTTTGAAACAAAAGACGCGCGCACTTTGTTCTTGAAAAATTGATGATGTTTGTTTGCCCTCGCACCGAATGAACTTCTGTTCACTTTTGGTGCGATTCGAGTGTTCACTGCTTTGTTTAATTAGTCGAGTATTTGACCCCTGTGGTGTTAAGCACTTTAACGGGTTAGGTGATGAAAGTTTTCTAGTGTTAACGACGGGATAGTTTTAGAATTTGATTTGAGTTCAATATGCTTGATTTTATTTATTAAATTGGTCTTATATCTATTGGGCAATAGGCAACAATGTTTCATATAACATCACAATCCTATTCATGTAAAAAGTGACCTAAGATATATTATAATCTCTCTCTAAGATGTTTTTCACTCTGAAAGACATTACATATAGGACGTAAATGTATAATACATATGTATGTACGTATTTTAGTTAGCAACTTAGTTGTCAAATAATTTATTAGTTTTTAACTCATTCAGTTCGTTAAAAATCAAGAGCTATTAGAAGCCATTAATAAATAACATATTCTAAACGACACTAACGTTTATCTAGGTACAATCTAATGTGTCACCATGTTAAAGAGACATTTTAAAATGTGGTCAGCCTTGGCATAATGGCAATGGCTGCTGACACAAAAGGTTACGACTAAGGAGGTTTTACTTCGCTCTAATTATTAGGTTAGACTTTTAGTATTTAGATTTTAGTTACACACACGTCACGCCTGTTTCCCTATACAAGGATAAGCAGCGATTTCGGATCCCCATCTGTCCCGATAAACTACTTTCGCTTCATTGATACACCTCCTCATACAGATTCGGTTATAGGTACTTCTAAAATAATCTTTTTTCAATATGGCGACTATCTATACTTGTATTTAGATGTTTTTGGGTAAAAGATTGGTAATGGTTTACAATATACTAACCAGTGTCATCCTCACCGCATTTTAGAAAAATGTCTAATAGAATAATGATAAAATATATAGTATTTTATTCGTAAATAAATAATACAGTACTAGTAATGATGTTAACTGGTTATCTAGTAAACATGAGTTATCTCAGACCACCCCGAAATGGTAAATGGTCATAATTATTTATATATGCGCATTTACACAAGCACTGTTAACAGCTCAAACAAATTTTCATTTCATTTGTGTTTGCCATATTTCAGAAGCCGATACCGGAATAATTAATCAATTAGGCTGGCAACCCAGTCCTTCAATTGTCTATGCCCACTCTCCCAAGATGAAAAGCAGCTGGTATTGATCAAAGAGTCTTTAATTATTGTTTTGACAAAAGAATATTGAGAAATTACACCTTATTGAGGCGCAGGTTCCCATGAATTGTGGATTTAATGCAATTCCTATCACAAGGGCGAAGGAGGTTGGATATTGCGTCTGGCATAGAGGAGGCGTATCTACGCCCAGCGAGGACAAAAACAAATAAAGCCCGCGTAAAATGTGACAGGTCTGTGTAAAATATTTTTGATTTTAATAAGCTTTTGTAAGTTTATTATTGTCTTTCTCACGGCTATGTTTGGTGGAAGAAAAAGAATAATAAATATTTATTGGTTATGTAGGTAAGTCAAGATTTATATGCAAATATTATTATAGGCGTATCTAGTTTAGTACCAACTGGTTCTTTATTAAGTTGCTTTATTATTATAATGAAAACACAGATCTGAATATTAGAAAATTTACACATTAGAAATATACATTCGTATTTGGTTATAAATAAATAGGATCATTGCTATTTCATTAAAAGACACGACTTGTGTTTCTTTAACTATAAAAGATCATAACAGACTAGATTAAATAAACAAAATGACTTAGAGATGAAGCAATATTGTATAGTTAAGATGCCCTATCTTTCACCTCCTTGCCAAACATGTTCGCACCCGTTTCTAAAAACTCTTGAATTAAACTTAAGAAAAAAACAAAGTCAATAATATTAATTCCCACGTATTTCAAAATGTCAATTTGGCTATTTTTATTTTCTCAATCAATGAGAGTCAATAGCTTTGAGCTTTTGTGCCAACGCTTTGTTGGATTGTCAATACACTTTGGCAGCGATTGTTGGCGAGACGCGGGGGGCGGGTTTCCTTCGCCCAGGGTGGCTTAGGTGCTTGGAATTGATTATATTAAGCCAGCAATGCGTTAAATCATATGCAACGGTTATATTGCTTGGTTGGGAGCCCTCGCGAGATTTAATATACTTCTGAGATGTGTAATAAAATGGGAGTTCATTAAATGGGAATCTGTGTTATCGTATATTAGCAGGCATGGGAAGTTCTTAGTTCAATTAATCGTCGATTATTGGGTTTAGCATAAACATTTCTATTGTCAAGCTAGTTTCCATTCAGACGGAAAGATAGAATTATCATATGCAAGGTTCCTATTTTATACTATGCTAGAAAACTAGTTTTTTATTTATATCCTCACAGGAATTTTAATATAAAACATTGTAAACGAAACTTCTTTCGTACAAACTTTTTGTTAATCTAATGGTATACCTGTACGTTTAAAACTAGCAAGTTAGTTATTTAATCTTTATTTTTTCTATCAAGCCAACAGAAACACTCTTTTCAGCCTTATTAAACTCGAAACTCGACCTTCTTTGTGATCCCAAAGTGTTTTACCTGCCTCTAAAATGTTCTTCAAAGCATAAAGAAGTGTTATGTCAAGTGTGCTTAATGTTCACTGGAGTCGCAAAAAGGGACATAGTTTTTCAAAATAAATATAAATAGAGACATTTTTTGCATTTTACGAATGGTAGACGTGTAAAGGGTTGAGCGGAGAATTAGTGTCTAAAGCTACCTTAATAAATTTTTTTATTGCATTCACGAAAAAGGGTTTAGTTCGTCCGAACTCTTTGCGTGCGAAAAAAGGTTTTATTAGGTTGGAGACTTAATACTTTAAAATGTATGTATTCATTGAATCTTTATACAGTGCGACTTTAAAAAAGGATCAGGAAAGTTAACGAGCGAATAAGACTATAACAGGTGTATTTTAATTGTTGTTGCAATATTGGATTAATAATTGATTGATTTTTAATTCAGTGGTTATATTTTTTTGTCATGTAGAGAGAACTCATTTTTATATTTCCCGCCATTATCTATTTCTATCTTAGTACAGATAAACTTTACATACATACTGTATATTCATACCTCTACATCCCTAAGGGGATAGGCAGGGACTGTCGATGGCCACCTGGAACGATCCTGATAAATCTCTCTTGCTTCACTCACACCCATTAACCTTCTCATACATGCTCTTCTGTTCTTCACGCTACGTAAAAAGTTTGTAAACCTGATTTGTTTATGCAAATAGGTGATAATATACAAAGCATACTGCTTTTCTTCCCAAAACGTCAGTCAAATGACACAACAAATAAAAAAAATTATGGATGACATGAAAACATTTCCTAAATGACTTCTATACCTACACATTTTGTAATAAAGATTGCTTCAACCTCTAGCTCATTAGCAGACAAGTCCTTACACATAATACAGAACTAAAAGACAACATTCATAAGCCAACAAATCACTCAATAATAAAGGCCTCTATACACCGTACATCTTGTGTCAGGGGCCAGTGTCAGTTAATTCCCTTCAATGTACAAGAACATCATCGGCCCATTGTGGCACATCGACACTGTCATATTTCATTGTAGTGGGGTCGTAATGACTGTACATTATTTACGGTTCGCGAGCCGAACGATTTTGGATCGCAGATTGAATATTGGTTAGTGTAGGGTAGCTTTATTGGTTGGAGTATGTGGTGTATATTTCATAGCCTAAGTGGATTTTATTATATAGTAAGGGTCTTATGTTTCATAATCATCAGCCTGTCTGAATCCACTGTTGGACATAGGTCTCTCCCCAAATTACTCTTATGATTGTTTTACGAGTATGTTATTCTAAGAACCTACATATATGAAAATGTGTTTAATATGGCTTGTTGTTTATTAGAAAAAATGCGACACTTCATAGACTGAATTGTGACAGTGTTTATTTTGTTGTACTTCAGTCTAGGCTAGGAAACAAACAGTAGAGTCACAGTTACTCAAGTACATTTAAGCTCGCCCTTACAACTTTAAATGTTTACTAACTATATGTAATATTAGTTCTGTTTCTGGGTGCTCTAAGTATTGTTTATCTACTAAGGCTAGTTAAGATAATTACCCTTTGATCACAATAATTTAAACATCATTGGCTTAGTAGCGATAAAGTGATTATACCTACTGTGATGTGCAGGTATTTATTTCTGTAACAATTTCTTTATAAGTATATAATATTAATGATAGTGTTATGCATCTTGAGTAAAAGAACATTATATATTCAATAGCACTTCATCTATTGAAATAGAATAAACATATTTAGCCCTCTACACTCATTTAAATTGTAATGTCCCGAATAAATCACGAAACAACGGCACCGCACCCATTAAGATTAATGTTTATGTAAATTCAGCGTCGACACATACTCGACAGTCTGTTAGGGTCATTTTACAATTAAAAACCCATGTCATTGAGAGGCATTGAAACGTCAAACGTCAATTGTGTTTAATACCTGAACCGCGCTTTAAATAATAAATGATTGCAATAATAGAAACTATTAAATAATGGGGATAAAATTGAAAGTGTTGCCAGCCACGGGGATGGATGCTCGAGTGGCTCTCAATGACTTTCCCGTGCATTGTTCCGATTTCTTTCTACGGGTAACACTTACAGAAATTTCTGTCAAAAAGTTCGTTTGACTTTTTGTTGCTTTGACAGGTTTGGCGCGCCGGGGTGTATCTCGTTTTTTGTTGGCGACATTTTTGTAGTATTGCACGGGACAAGTTGGTAACGATTTATGATTTAATTAAAATCTAATTTCTACGATGAGGGAAAACATCATGAGAAAACATGTCTATTCCTAGGAACAAGCATTACTCAGCAATTGTTTACGGTGACATGAAACACTACCTAACACATTGAGTGCTGTCTATCTAGTGAATTATGTGGTAATTTGTGACTTATTCTTCATTAGTATAAATAACTTATGAACCACAGACTATATTAGTCATACTAGTAATCAGAGGTTTATGTGTCCGTAACCGTTTAAGTAGAGTACATAGTGTGAAGAATAGAAGATCATGTATGAGAATGTAAATGGGTGCGAGTGAAGCGAGAGATTGGTTAGGATAGTTCCAGGTGGCAATTGAAAGTCTCTACCTATCCTCTAGAGGCGTGAATATATGTATATATGTACAGTATGTGACTTCTTTAACTTCTTAAATACATAAGTACTTTCCCTAAGCTTATTATTCTCAAAAAGCGCAACCTTGAAAAACAAAATCAATAGGCTTTATAACGAAAGATCAATAATCAATTTGACGCCAGCTTTCCGAATGGGGTAAAGGAAAATACCCTTTTCTTCCGCCATATTTATTCGATATTTATTACATTACTCTGGCAACACTTGTAGCGTGAAATATCGTCGGATGAAACGCTCGTTTCTTTTGCCCGCCATTTGTTACGGTGTTTAAAAAATGATATAAAATGTAATTGTTTAGGGATGAGGATTTCAAAATGATAAACTAGTTTCTTGAATAAGACTCCCGTGCTAGCTGGGACGTAAATGTAAATGGAATATATTGGGCGATGGACCAGCAACCAGTCACCAATGTTCCATTATGATATCGCAACGCAATTCATGCTAAAAAGTCACCTATGAGATATTATATCTCCGAGGTTCTGTCCACTCCGAAAGGGACTAAATGACGTGTATGTATATGTGTATGTATGAATAAGAACTATAAGAATTTACCTTACTCTCAATTGATATGCCAAAACTAAGAGGTTTTCTTTCAAAGCTCTATGCACAAATAAACAACGTTCAGCGTATGTATACGTAACTTTTATAAATAATAATAACGTTATTATATATTTCATATATTTCATTTCATTTCATTGAACAAAAAAGAACATTTACTTCAGAGATGAACACAACATAAGGATTTTAACAATTTCGTCATATTTTACTTTCTTAAGTCTTCAAAGCATAATCATTTCTAATATTGATCATAGTGACCAATCTATCACCCAAAAATACTAATCAAACCCCAGTCTTTTGCTCTCCACTCATGATACGAAGACAGCTGTTTACGTATGATTAATAACTAACGGGACTTATCGCGTATGTTTTTATATAATAAAGTTACCTTTATTAACCCGACGTTAGTCCCTCAGGATAGGCAATAGTCAGTGCCTATATACGGCGATACGGTTCACTACCTATCACGTTGGGTGCTGTCTATCTAATGATACGCGGGCTTTGAATGACCCACACCTAACATGTCTGCGAAATTTCGCATTTAAGCCTCTGATTACCCCGCCATAATAAAAAAGGGAGTGTGTAGACAATTCGTCAAGCGTATGTATGTATGTCTGTTAGCCCGTTAGTTATTAATCATGAGTATAAATGGCGAATCTCTTAAAACTACAGCTGTTTACGCTTTCAAAATCCCAGCTAACACTCTGTCCCTACTAAGTATAGCATTGATATTTATTATAATTTTATGCGGCGTCCAGTGCGGCCCTAGTCTCGCTAAACAGCGGAGGGGAATCAACACTTGCACAGGGTGATATGGAAACTACAATTATGGGTGGAGTATTGTATGTATGTTTGGTGTTTAAATACTGATGGATAGTTAAATAGAACATCTCGTTAGTCACTTTTTAGCATGAATATAAGGGTTGTGATGTCATATGAAACAAGTAACAGGTTGTAAGTCGATCGCCTAATAGATGCGGTATAGCCTAGTCCCTTAGTCACCTCCTACAACATGCTAGGAAGAACGGCAGTTGGTTAGCTTTCTTTTTACGTCCCAGACTATCACGGAAATGTTAATATTCAAAGTAAGAGCCTGTACCTAATAGTAAGATCAACTTTCTGTTAATTTGAATGTCAATTTGGATTCGATGTAACTATAGACCGATTAACCCTTAACCCCTTTGGGGGTGGACAGACAGAAATTTCATCAACATTATCAGAGGCGATGACAAGATTCTAGCCCATCACCCAATAGAGTCTTTCTAAACAAAATCCTTTCATCTTCTATGACATCTATGTGCTGGGATGAAAGGTAGCTAGTTAGCATTCTTTTTACGTCCCAGCTATCACGGTATTGTATACTACTCGAGCCGTTTATTACGATGTATCACTACATAGTATAAAACAAAGTCGCTTTCTCTGTCCCTATGTCCCTTTGTATGCTTAAATCTTTGAAACTACGCAACGGACTTTCATGCGGTTTTTTTTAATAGATAGAGTGATTCAAGAGGAAGGTTTATATGTGTAATAACATCCATTAAATAGTGGAGTAGGCTATATATTTTATACCCGTGCGAAGCCGGAGCGGGCCACTAGTTTTATATAAAAGTAACACAAAAGCGAGCACCCTACACAGCCGTTGTGTTGTCGGCCACTTCTGAATATTTATCACCTCTTAGTTTGCTAATGAGTTGATTATTTTTGCAAAGATGAGGGTAGGCGGAGATTTTTCGGGTAAACGACGCGGCGTTATTAATTTCCAGACGAGGCGGCACAGTGGTATGGGATTTGGAAATAAAAGTACTTGTTAGTACTTTAGGTACTCAGTGAATCTGGGAGGTAAATAGAATGCTCCGTTGTATTGTTTTTTAAAAAGAATTGTTTTAGTGTTAATTCGATTAGAATTGATTAGTTACATTTTTCACAATAACACCATTACAGGTTTTCCAATACGGTATCATTGCAAATACAATATACATAAACAATTTACTAATAAACATTTACACTATATAATAACAAAAAAAAACATTGAACACTAAACCTAGACAACAATAATTATTTAGAGCATCAGCAGAGGCAATTAAAGCTTATATCAGCATTATTCGATATATGGTCATCATAAAAGTCCGAAAACCTTCACATTCGAGATCGTTCACATATTAGTCTATCTATTGCGGATTTTCAATGCAAAATAGAAAAAGGAATTTATGAGAAAAACAGAGGAGCATTCATTTATGTATGAGATGATTAATGGGTGTGAAAGAATTTGTCTTAATACCTATCCCTTTAAGGATATAGACGCGTGAATGATATGTATGATATATGAGACTTTCTCATTTTAACAATAGGTATATGTATGATACATGTGTATGTATATTTATAACCTATCAACAAACTCAACATTACAAACAATCACGGCACAATTAAACAACAAACACCCATAAACCAATCCATTCATTAACCAACCGCGAACGGCAGTAAGTAACGCATTTGTAAGCGACAAACTCATAGATGTTATCTCCCATTATTAAGATAATCAGCGGAAAGATGACACTTGTTAGATGGGGTATGGGGTGATTATTCATGGGGTTCTGAACTACCCTACTGGGTATGCGTGTTAACTAACGACCGTTAAGGGCAGTTTGTACTAGAATGATTGTGGGAGATTAGGGTTTTTTTGGATAGTCATTATGTATCATAAATAGTCAAGTTATACTGATTATAGTGATATATACATACAAATATTGACGCCTCTACGTCCCTAAGGGATAGGTAGAGACTATTAATCGCTACCTGGATCGATCCTGACATCTCTTGCTTCACTCACACCTATTAACCTTCTCATACATGCTCTTCTGTTCTTCACACAATGTACACCCGCCTTGAGAAGAATGATTATAATCGATGACAAGAATTTTAAACGTTACATATAGTCATATTTAGGGGCAAACAAATAATAACAATATTATATATACAGTTTGTTACCATTTTCTTATGTGTTAATTTCTTGACATTCTCAAGGCGTGTACGTAATGTGAAGAACAGAAAAGCATCTATCAGAAGGTTAATGGGAATGAGTAAAGCAAGAGATTTGTCACCCGTTCCAGGTGACGATCGATAGCCACTGCCTATCCCACTGGGGACATAGAGGCGTATATATATATGTTTAGAGGATTGCTTGTACATCTCCGCAATTGAGGATTGATAGACTCTTTTACTACTTCAAACGCACGCGTTAACTAGATAGACAGCGTCTAATGTATCTAAATACTGTTGCTATTTATAAGCCCAAGAAATGAAGAAGAAATGAAATAAAAGGATATTTTAAACACGTTTTCGTCTTCAACATATCGGAAAGATCTCATCTTTGTTAGTAAGTTATCTTTAATTTCCTTCACAGCCTCTCAGTACTAATTTATTCCAAAAGCCCTTAATAGGTATTCCAAGGAATTTAATTACCATCCTAAGGGATAGGTTCCACAAGGAGCGATCAAGTAGCCCCCGCAAGTTTGCCTAAAGACATACCTCTGGTGTAGTCGAGACTTTAATTAATTTGGAAACCAATATGCGTTTATTAGGTTGATTGTTTATCTATGTATGTATAGGTCTTAACTAAATTGAAGACTATTGTTAAGTAAGACTAGTCCGGAGCTTTTACTACGCGGTCGAAGACTACCTTGCCGATGCTCAGGTTTGGTAATGAGTGCATCTAAGCTGTATGTGTAAAAATAATTATGTTTCTTTTTAATTTGTTATTGTTACTGGCACTGGGTAAAACATCCTGAAAGCCGGAGTTTCTTGTTGGTTCTTCTCCGAGCCAGGGCTTCCGAACCAACGGTAGAATTTCAATGCTAAGAGACAACCAGTATCAGGCAAATGGTTTGACTTGCAATTAATGTATAGTAATTGTACTTATATTGAATAAAAACATTTGACTTTGTCTGTATATGTAATTGTAGGTGTATGGATCTGTTGTATATTTTGACACCCTCCACCACCTCCACCAATTTTGACATGAAGTGCAAGTTTCGGGTTCAATTCCCGCATTAGATACAGTTATTTTTTCAAATAAAGTATGAATGCAGTTTTTCTTTTTATCTAAATCAGTGGCATGGTTCCTAAGAACAGAACCTTCGTATCTCTTGTAGTTTCAGACTTTCCCATACTGACCCTTCTGAATGCGCCTGCATATTGGTAATAATACTTTACAGTATTATTTATATCAAAATTTTACATACGACAAAACCTACCAACATTTCTCTATTCACCCTTTAATTACAAACACACATACATACATACATAATCCCATGAACGTATTAAAACAGAGCAAAATAATCAACATAAGTATAAACGTTACAAATCCGTAGCATTCCTCGCATATACCAACAAAGTTCACGGTTGACTGAACATCAAAGCTACGAAATACCTACGGGAAACAGCCTCCCGCCCCGCTATGCTACGAACGCCCGTAGTATAGGTAGGCTGTTTCCGAGCCAACGTGTAATGTGAACATTTTACATATTAATTTATGAATGCTTACGTATTTGTAGGTAGTGTATGTACGAGATGGAAAAATACTTGTAACCGCCGAGTGTGTATGAGGAGGTGTATAAGTGTCGATGAAGCGAAAGGTTTATCAGGGGGAATCGTGATCTCTACCTACTACCTACCTCACTATAGGGAAATGTTTATATATGTAAAATCTGTTAATATAAAGGTAATCAGATATCCAGTGTAAAGATAAAAGCTAGGTGTGGCTCAGTGGTTACGATTAGGATTAGTAAGTTAAAGGTTCCAGATTCATTTCCTGTCTATGTATTTAGAGTGCCAATGTCACTTTGTTGTTTTAAATTAATTGTAGCAATGTAGTTCACATCACTTCTACGTGCTTCTACTGACTGGCTGATTTTGAATAGTCAACCGTAGATTTAACACTACCTACAGTATATCACTCATACCGTAATTTCTGATTTTACATCCATACATCTAATTTTAAAATATGTGTTTTTTCATTTACGTACATAATTTACAGTCGCTAACGGTGAGAGGAAACGTTGTGAAGAAACCTGCCTATCCCTCAGGATAGGTTATAAATAGTCAGTGCCTATATACGGCGATACGGTTCACTACCTATCACGTTGGGTGATATCTATGTAGTGATACGCGGGCTTCGAGTGACCCATACGATCATGACATGAGATGGGCATTCAAGCCTCTGACTACCCCGCCATAATAAAAAGGGAGTGTGTATACACAAGTCGTAAAGCGTATGTATTATGTATCTAATTTTCGGACTACTGTAAATAGATAACGTTAAATACTTTCACATAATAATATAGATATTTTGTATGTTACACCATCCCATATCCCTCCATCATCTTTAACACAACACTTACTAGGTACAGTGAATTCAAAACACAGATTACAGCAGAGTGCATTAAAAGAGCGTAAAACTTGAAGCATATTGCAGAGGGGTGGCTCCCTTGTTAAAATGCTTACGCCATTTCATTTAAACCCTGTTTTGAACATGTAACCTAACATAGTATTATATTTGTGGCGCGATCGGTTGGCCTCCTGTACGCTAATTGTGAGGTCCCGGGTTCGATTCCCGATGGAGGCAGAGTTAAGAACTACGCTTTTCTTCTGCTTTCCAGTTTGGTAGTTGATTATATGTGCTAAATATGTATTTATCTATATATAATAAGTATATATTTCTTAAATATACGTTAACTAGTATCCTTAACACAAGTCTTAAATGTACTTAGCAAGAGGCTAGTTCAACTGGTGTAATCGTGTCCCAAACATTATTTTTATTATTATATTAGTAAGTAGTACTAGTATTATAGTAGTATATATTATATTAGCTAGTCTGGGATATAAAATGAACGTTAACTACTTGTCGTTCTTCCCGGCATGGCGTCTAAGAGTCTAAGTGTAAATGGTATTTATGGGGAGATAGGCTAGCAACCTGTCATAATTATTCCATATCACATCAAAACAACATTTTGCTAAAAAGTGACCTAGGTAGATATTTATTATATCTCCAAATTTTTTTGACCACTCCGTAAGGGATTAAAGGACGTGAAGGTATATGTTTGTATGTATTAGATGCCCAACAATAATACTGAAATTTACGATACATGTATGTAATAATGTCAGTATAATGTACACAGTCCCATAACACAGTGTTTAAGCAAACGAAAATTGTCTTGTCAAAAACAGATATACCCCAGAGCATACAAATAAGATTAAAGAATTATGCAGCTTAAAATAGAAGGGTGACATTAGGAGCTATAATCACCGAATGTGTATGTAAAGGAATATATGTGAGTGAAGTGGAAGGGCGCTTACGTAGGGGCCGGCCCAATAAGACACATGACAGTCAGATAGACGCTATATTTGAAAAAGGGTGACGTTAGGAGTACCTATAACCGCCGATTGTGCATGAAAAGATGTATGAGTGTCAATGAAGTGAAAGTGGTCTGTCAGGATCGAGACAAATAAGGATCCGTGATCTCTGCCTACCCCTCTACAGGAAATCAGGCGTGATGTGTATGTATGTATGTTGCGGTGTTTGGATGGTAAAGGTTAAAGTGGAAAGTAAGATTGAGAAGAATGGGAATGTGATCTCTACCTACTCTTTTTAATTATAATGTTTGATGTATATGTATAAATGTATGATTAGTGACATAGAGAAAACTTTAAAATGTCTATATAAATATAACAAAACAAAACTAAATCACTACTTTATATCCATATTAAAACAAGGAACTTAAAGTACTCATAAAAATGAAATTATATAAAAAGTATATTTCGTTGCTTTAAAACTAAACTGAAGAAACTCAAAAAACATTTTATCTCAAAAAGATTAAATAATAAGTACATAAAACATATTAAGTTAATAAAAAGATAAAAAATGAATTTATATTTAATCATTTTTTTAAATTATATGCAATTTAATGTCAAATATATATCAACTATATTATAAAACAACGTTTTTTGCAAAATAGTGTTTTTTGAGTTTCTTCAGTTTAGTTTTAAAGCAGCGATTTGTAGTCATCGCTGTCAGAGGCTCTAAATATATTTATCTCTATAACTTTTGAAATAAAGAGAACTTTGTTGAAATAATATCTCCTTATTGACAATTATATGTAACATTAGTAACAGGTAGTTAACCCATCACCCAAGGATTTCATATACCCCTTAAACTTGGCAAGAAGAGCTGTATTTCACAGTCGTCTATGGTTCGTCAACAAAGTCAGCAGCTCAGTGAAAGTTGAAAATACAAATAATTATTTTCGGCTGAATATTTAGTCAATTGTGATGCCAAACTGGCTAAATATGTTTGCTTTGGGATAAGATTTGGATCCTCAACTGGATCGAACCGAAGAACAAGAAGAGAAGAATTGCAGCTTCGACTTCGTTTTTCTTCGGTCGTAGCGGCTGGCGGCGTTGGTGTAACATGGCGACTGAATAACGAGAAGTGCAAACGCCATAGCTTGAGTGTTTGTACTTCAGCCGACATAACCTTAGTGGTGAATGGCTTAATAAAGAAATAAAAAAAGCTGTATTTTACATCCTAGTCCATCCCTTAGAGATTCCAAACGCGATATTACGCAATAGTCGAATAGCTCTTGAATAGCCCAATAATTTCAATGGCGCGAGATTATACGGGATAATATCACGGCACGTGTCCTACAGGGGGAGGCAGTGTATTAAGAATTAGCCGATGTGATTAACAGGGAACCGTGGAACACAGGTGTACGTATGTGTATTGCGACTGTAATAGCTGGTAGGGTAGGCAGAGATTGAAGGACTATTAGGTATAGGTTATTTTGAATTGGGATGAGTTTTGGCTAGTTCAAAATAGAGGTTCGGTACAAGTGTAGTTTTATTTACAGATGGTGATAGAATTAAGGCAAGAATTGAAAATACTATCTATTACGTATATAGAAATAGGTAGGTTTTACAAGTATGTCGATATTTTTCATTCTCAGTTAGTAAGGTTTCTTTTAAATAGTATTAACAAGTGATAGACTAACAACCACTAACTATTTCAATAATTTTTCATCAATAACAGGTTAAATAAGAAAATATCTATGTAGTTACTAATCTTATTTACTTGTTACGATATGGATTATTTAAGAATGAATCAAATTAAATGAAAAATATATAGCTAAAGTAACAACATCGTATTTTCAACAATCTCATATCATAGCAAAGAATCGTGGCATTCGAAGTTAATCCCATGTCAGATTCAGATTTCATACCACCCTTAACTCGCAACAAAATAAAATAAAAGGAACAAAATAAATAAGACCCATCCCTCGCCTAATCTCGTAGCATTATCATATTAAAAACGCAAATAAATACTCTGCATAGCTCTTCAAAAAACCGATTTGAAAACTATCATTAACTGTGGTATCACTGGGCAGATCTCGTAGGGGTCGCCTATCAGTTGGCAACATATTTTACAAAGGCCTTGTGAGTGAGATTATTGAGTAACGCGCGTGTCATACACGTGACTTGCATACCGTGTACCCTAACCTTTTTTGACTTTGCAAAACCAACCCTTTGCGTACTCGACTTGGGCATATTTTCTTTCGATTTTTTATTGTCTATCAATTGTTTATGTTGTATAGAAAAATGGAATCTATTCTTTTAGAGATAAGGTTGGTTTTTGTGTGAAAGGGTTTGTGTTACAGCTAAAGTTGAAATAAAAATTGTTGGGGGGAAATAAATACCGCAATTTCAAGGATTTAAGGATTAAATTTGTAAGTGTTGTAGGAAGAGCAAATAAATGCGTAATTGCGAAGGCGATTGAGTTGTTAAACGAATTGCAGGAAATGATGACCCGTTTATTGGAATTATGTACAAGAAAGAAAACTTGTGTCGGTCTTTGTAAATTGAATAGATAATTGGTAGTAGACATAAATTGAATTGTGATTAAATAAACATAGAGATTTTATTACTCATGTCTTTTAATTGTTTAATGTTAAAACTTTGAAACAAAACATTCTAGAGATCCCGCCACATAAGGTGGCAGTAGCCAAACTTGGAACTAAATTTGACGTTACCGCCATTGCGTGTTATTTTGTATGAAAGGTAAATTTAGTATTACCAGCGTTGTGTTTTTTGCCCACTCTTTGTAATTTTTATGTTTGTTAAGGGTGATTATAATAAATTGATTTCCGGAGTTTCTTGTTAGTTCTTCTCCAAGCTAGGGTCTCCGCTGATCTAACCTCGGTAAAAAATATGTAAAGACAATGCTCAGTGCCATGTTTGAAATAATAGTTTTAAGAGATTCGCGATTTATACTCATGATATAAGATATAAGGGTGTGTATAAGATTGATTGCAGCTGTGGGAAATCCTACGTCGAACACACTAAACGGTCTATTGCGGACAGAGTGAAGGAACACATAATATATGTAATATATAATAAGAAGGATAAGTCCCGTTAATTATTAATCATGTTTGAAATAGTTTAATAAACATATTTTGACTTTGATATATTAATTTGTTTTATTTGAGTTTATAGCTCTGCAACCAAAGACCGTTACAAATGAAACCTATAATGTATCGAGCCGTATGGCACAGTGAGTGCTAGTTTTGGCGTGTTTACTGGTAACACTGAATTACGCGACTGTGGCGACGCCTCCAACTGCCACCTTATGTGGCGGGATCTCTACAGATACCTGTTTGAAATGTATTTGTGATTGTATTGAAATATAATATCAATGACAGGATGCTAGCTCACTGGCTATTTACTATTTTACCCTATGACATGCTAAGAGAAAAAACTATTGAGCAAATTCTTTTTTATGCCGACGGATATATTATGAGGACGGGATGGGAGAGAGATTATATTTTGTCGTTGCATTATATATATATATATATATATATATATATACTTATCGCGATCCTAGAGCAAACTATATCGATCTCGAATATAGAGAGATATTAATTCAAATAATATTTGATCTCCTTTAGCACATGTAAGGAAATATATTTTTTTTTGAATCACCAAACACGTTAGCTTTATAATAAACTAAAGGTTATCTCTCGAGAGGAGTAAGAAGAAATTTTAATATTAAAGCAACTACATTATGGAATAGGGAGACCTCGAAGAACATACACAGATCAAATTGAAGACTTATTTTCTAAATGCATCAGCATAAGAAGATAGTTGGATGTTAGTGTAGCGAGAATCACTTGTCAGGATCATTCAAGGTGAAATCAACACCGACAGACTGTTTATCCTTAAAGTAAGTAAAGCCGTGAATAAGATTACTTTCTATTTAAATTCTCGACCAGATTTCAACTTAAATAACCTAGTCCTTAAATTTCAAATTAACTAAAAGCTTATTTCGTTCATTTTGAACTCATACAACCAATATTTCCCTCCCAATTATCATAACCAATATCACATCTTCCAATCATCTGTCAGTCAGACAAAGCCCGCGTGACGCTAAAATGACAAGAGGTTCTGTCACAATGCGAATGTAGTTGTCAGCGCGGGAGCGTGTTAAATGCATTAATTTGGCCTGGACTTAGTGGCCCGGAAGTGATTTGCTACGGGAACACGCTTAGGGACAAGCCTGTGACACCCCTCATTTTTCGTGTGCAGTTAGGGTTCGGGTGGTGAGAATGCGTGGTAGAAATTGGGATTTTTTTATGTACTGTTTAATGGTAAATCATAGAAGTAAAAGTATCGAATTCATTCGAATATAATCGAATAATCATTATAGTGGACAAATATTTGACTCGGTATTCTAATATTATGTAATTGAATAATGATACCTTGACACATATTAAGTCGAATAGAAGAATGTATAAAGAGTTTTGGCTCTGAGCAGTTTTGAATACATAGCCAGTCAAATTTTGTTACTAATTTTTTCGTTGTATTACTGTAAAATAATGTAGGTTTCACGTCCACATGACTAAACAAGAATTAACTTACAGATGAGCATGCAGAAATAATAGTCGATTTATTGTTATTATACTGTATATGATTAACATTATTATTAAATTAATAAAATTAGATTATTTTTGTCACTATATATGAAGAACACGACATACAACCAAACAACAAACCACATCATTACCCTACGGAACCGTCCCATCAAAAGTAACACATCTTGACCGCCCATTCAAAATAGGGTTGTACACCATGAATGGTTAATAGGGTCTCTTTTGCTACACTTTTTTCACTAAGCACCGTTCTAAATAAATTCGTTCCGCCGCTTCACTGCTTCATATTTGCTCTTTAAATTAAATAATGACATTACTATTTTGCAGTTGATTTTGACTATTGATTTCGTTTCTTTGATTTGTGTTGTGTTGAATTGAATCGAGGGTTTGTTTAAAGTTGTTTATATTAAAAGACTAAGTTTAAGTATTTAAAGACTGGAATGGCTACAGTTTTATTCGTTTGTACTTAGTAATAGTCTGATTTCACATATTATAAACAGCATCTAATATAATATGTATGTATGTGGAATTAAGGACAATCACATAACAAAATATGAAGCATGAAATAAGTATATGGTAAATGGTGAATTGTGTTTTGTCGAATATATTAAAATAATTATTTAGTAGATGGAAAAAGCTATTACAGAGATTCATCGAATGAAATATAACGAAGAATGACAAGAGAATCGAAAAAGGAGTATTTGTATTAAATGCAAAGGAAATAAATAATATTGAAAGAGGAGAAAACCAATGATTCCATTTTCTTAACACTAACGAAGCACGCATCAAAAATTATATTCTTTTTTTTACTATGAGAGGCCTAGAGAGATATCCTGTCTATATGCGAGATAGGCAGTAAACTAAAAGAACAAGGACACAGGATTCCTTAGAACTACCTATACCTATAAGTCCCGTGCTAGTTTGGGAGGTAATAAGAATTATAACTAGCTGTCGTTCTGACAAAGTACGTATTTACTCCGATAAAGGGACTAAGTGTAGATTGATTCTATGAGGCAATGGACTAGCAACCTGTCACCAGTATTCCATTGTCACATCGCAACCCCAACATTAATGTTAAAAAGAGACCTAAGAGATATTATATCTCAGAGATTCCGTCCACCTCGAACGGGATTACAGGAGGTGACTATATATGTATGTACCTATAACTTAACTTATAATTCTAACTTACAGGATACCGGTCACTCACGACACATGTTTTATGCATGTTATATACGAGTACATTACACAGCGCTGACGTCAGCCGAAGACGTCGATCGTGCGTCTTAGCAATAATAACTTTTGACGTTTTCTCGTCTGAGTGACCCCGGGCTGACGTTTTGACGCTAATTCGATCCGAAGCACCCTTAGATACATGAGCCAATATCTGGGTGATGGCGAATAAATATTTATGTTTATTTGTCTGGAGTTTGCGTTGCGAAGGTCGATTTATTTGGTGGATTTGCGCAGTTGAGGGGTTAAGAAGTGGGAGTTTTTATGGTTTTTGGTTGTGATAATGTTGTAATAGTCTGGTGTTTGTCTGGTGGTTGACGTATAAAGACTCTAAATTATATTAGATTAGATAAGATTAGATTTTTTATTACACATAACCAATTTATATGACAATTGACAAAGGCTCCAATGTGCATACAGAGAGTGTTATATGATCGTCAAAAATAAACTTATAACTTTATAATAATTATCGTATATAAAAATAGGTATATTTAGTTATTAACATACCATTTTGTATGCTTAATGTCATGGTTTACAACAGAATAAAAATTAATGATTTAATAATAATAAATTAACAAAAATAAAGAATAAAATTATATAAAATAGCAATTTAAATTTGAATAAATAAATTTAAATTGTCAAGTTATTACAATTATAATATATTTAAAAGTAAGGTTGAGAAGATGGTATTTAACATTTGTACTACTTGGTATTAGTATAGGTATTAATTATGTTATAAAAAAAACGTATTAAAACTTCCTCTTGGAATTTCTCTATTTTTATGCCGAGAGGTATATAAGCAGTTTACTTCTACAGAACATGTCGTTTAGAACAGTAGTTATCACCACTAACAATATTCCTTAAATAATTAAAAAAAAACTTAAAATTTAAAGATTATTCAAAGTATTTTGTCAAATACTCGTATACTCTCAAGGATATATAATATATTAGTAATGGAGATTCGATTAAATGCACAGCAAAACATTCGAGGTAGCTCAGTTGTTTGGTTCAAAAATACGTTTAAGAAACGCAACGAGTATTACGGTGAGGGAAAACATCGTGAGGAAAACAAACAGGTAATAGTCAGTGCTTGTAAATGGCGACATGGCTTACCACCTGTCTCGTTGGGTACTATCTGGTCAGCACGTGAGTTCGAGGTGGCCATAGAATTACTAACTTAGCAATTGCGGAGATGGAAACATGAACCTTTGATTACTCCGCAAGGGTTAATGACCGTGAACGCGTTTGTCTTTTTGTCACAATGCTCTTAACAGCAAAATAATAGGTTTGTGATAGAACTGTTGATTTTGGTGTAGAATATCATTTAATATCATATAAATATTATTTGATGCTCGTTTAAATACAAGCTGTGAGTAGTTACAAAACTACATCGCTCTACATATACAAACTACATCACCTCTCTACCCATAAAGGGTCCCAGTACCCCGCATACCTAAGCATTAGTACACACCTTCTAAGAGGGACCCATTCTTATCTCGTTCCCTCCCTGGAGCGAAACAATGCGATTCCCTCTTTCCCATATTTAGGGGTCCCGAGTGGAAACGTACCTTTTATATAGGTATTATTATTGGATAGTTTAAGATGGAAAAGTTTTTCACTATACAAGTGATGCGTGCAGTACAGTTGTATGCAATGGCATACTTAGGAATATGCCTTGCACGACAGTTCATTGCAAGAATAATTGTCATGTAAATTGAAACTAAATGGGTATTTTGCTAGTAGGTTCTCGTAATAGGTCATGAATTAAAGTCATATCTGATACCAATACTAAGAATTAATTGTAAAGAGATATTATGTGTCCGAAATTCTGATAAAACCGAAAAGGATTGAAGTACTCAAATGTCTTACATTATTTTAACGACTCTAAACAGAATAACTAAGGGAAAATGGGTATTTACGATCTCTGCCTACCTCTCTACAGGAAATCAGGCGTGAAGTGTATGTACGAGTATATATCTAAATACAAAACCATTATTTCCTATACACAAAAATAATGTATTAGTTTGTATTATTAAGCATGATAAGTATCTAATAATAGTTCGTACACTACATGGAGCAATTAATAAGAGGAGTGGGCCTTAGGCAATATTTGTATGGAAACTAGCGTGGCATTACGCAGGGTGAAACGAGGTACGCGGGATGGAGGGGTGATATACAACCAATCAAAACTCGGCATCGGCCAATCAAATTAGGTATCTTCATTCTGCTACACATTTTTAGACTCCACACTAATTAAAACACGCCATTTGCTTTCCGCACCTCGTAACGGGAACCGCTCCTTACGTCGAGTCCTCTTTATATTTGGGTCGTGGTACACTACATATTTTACAAAATCCTACAGAACCATTCCCTTTTTATCCGCTTGCCTCCTTGTATTTTTCTTTATGAATAGCTAAGGGCCCTCCGCCACCCTTTGAGCATTCAGTACAGGGTGCGATATCTTTTCAATTCGCCCATGATTTATAACAGTACGTGCTACGAATCGACTTCAAGATATGCTGATACAGACTAAGATAAAAGATTCGTTCACATTAACCCTTGCAGAGTAGTTAGTTAGGTTTCCATCTCTGTAATTGCGAAGGTAGTGCTATGGCCACCTGGAACCCACGTGTTGACTAAGTCAGTACTCAATGTGACAGGTGGTAAGCCATGGCGCTATTTACAAGCACTAAGTATTATCTGGGAACAGGTAGGTTATAGTGAAATAGACTTAGGTTATAGTATATATATATATATATATACTTATTTGTATATAGATATATAGTTTAGTTTCTGTGTATAGATACATATATTCATGTTCTTACGGAATAGGCATAGTTCAATGATTATCTTAAACGATCTTAACAAATCTCTCTTGCTTCACTCACACCCATTAACCTTCTCATACATACTCCTCTGTTCTTAACGTACATTTGAATCGTATAGAAATAACTCTTCTTAGTCTTATATAAAGACACAGGTTTGTCTCTCTTAACAAATAATTATACAAATTAAATTCGAAACTTTGTTCGTTTGAAAAAATCAATTAAAACCACCAACCATCCTGTACATGACAGCTTAAAGAAAAACAGATTAAAAGCAGCAGCCGAAAGAAAAGCGCGACAGGAACAGACATACAAATGGCTATAGGTGTGAAGAGCACAACCGTATTCACTCCTCGCGGCTTAGAAAAGGGTGAAATGCGATTTTAGTATAAATAAAGATTTACGAGATTTTTTCTTCACAAAGACTTTTATGATTATCATAAGGTTGGAAAAGAGTATATTTTTTGGGTTTATGGGACCCTGGTGTCTTTTGCTGGGTGTAAGAAGTCAGTAAGGGAATGGGGGTTTAAAAGATGTACTTACTTAGACAGTATTTAGTAGGTGTTAAGAATATTCTTGACTGTATAGTATATACCTATTTTTGACTGTAAGAACAGAACTTTTCGATTCGATTTCGAAGACCTATACGAAATAGCATATAAAAAAGAACAGAAGTTATTGGTATAAAAACGTAGGAAGTATCTTGGTTGTATTTTAAGAAGTGATATGAACAAAAAGTATTAAACCAATTTATTTTTGCTAATGCTATGGCGATAGAAATAAAAATGTGACTGACAGATCGTGATGTCTCTTTGTATATGCCTGACACTGTATTTGAAACTTATTAGAAACTTCGTCTTTAGCGTTTAGCCACTTGGTAAGTGACCGCTATACAGTTAATCACCTGAACGCTAATCCTGAGGTCACGGTTCGATTCCCGGTGGAGGCAGAGTTAAGAACTACGCTTTTCTACTGGTTTTCAGTCTGGTCATTAATAATATAATATGGTATCTATGAATTTAATGATCTATGATAAGCATATTATATATCATAATATGCATTGACTAGTACCCTTGACACTTAAATTTTTTCACTAGAGGCTAGTTCATTAGTACATACATACAGATCACGCCCTATTCCTCCTAAGGTTAGTCAGAGATCAAGAATCCTGACATACCACTTTCGCTTCATTGACGCTTTTTCAATATGGCGTCTATTTGACTGTACATACTGTAATAGTCTTTTATTATCTTACGCTACTACTCACACTAGGTATATTATCGGAGGAGCAGACTCCCTCACTAAGGAGCCTATCTCTGATCTCCCAGGCGAAGATGGAAGGGCATTCCCTCTTGTACTGGGCTATCTTGCTCACCACCTCGGCAGTGGCGACCCTGGGTTTCGAACCTCCGATCGCGCGAGGCCGGATCGAACCGGTTTCGTAGTATCTGTGGAATATAAAGGTAATTATAATATATATAGCGGCTGTAGCCCAATGGGTAGAACCTCTGACTTCTTAGGAGAAAGGTCCGAGGTTCGAAACCCGGCTCTGGCATGCACAGTCAACGCTAAAAGTGCAGTCCCAGTAACTTTTATAAGGTTTACGTTTATAAGAACAAAAACAATATTTTACATTTCGAAGCACGCGAACGTATAAACGTAGAACGTAACGTAAAAATGAAAAATATTGTATTTTATTCTTATAAACCTAAACCTTCTAAAAAGTTACTGGGACTGCACTTTTAACGTTGACTGTACCAATGAATGAAATTTAAATATGTGTTCTTTATATTAACTTACATAATTTACAGTCGATAACGGTGAAGGAAATCATCGCGAGGAAACCTGCCTATACCTCGGGCTCGGGATTGGTAATAGCCGGTGCCTATATACGGCGATACGGTTCACTAACTATCACCTTTGCTGTCTATGTAGTGAAACGCGGGCTTCGAGTGACCCATACCTAACATGCCTTCGAAATTTTCGAAGATGGGCACTCAAGCCTCTGACTATCCCGTCACAATAGAAAAAACAAGTGTGTATACACAAGTCGTCAAGCGTATATTATGTATGTTATACATAAATATACTAGCGACCCGCTCCGGCTTCGCGCGGGTATAAAATATATAGCCTACTCCACTATTTAATGGATGTTGTTATACATATAAACCTTTCTCTTGAATCATTCTATCTATTAAAAAAACCGCATCAAAATCCGTTGCGTAGTTTCAAAGATTTAAGCATACAGAGGGACATAGGGACAGAGAAAGCGACTTCGTTTTATACTATGTAGTGATGTATATAAAAATAGGCAACGGTATATTTGAGTTGTGGATTGTAGTTATATGTTCATAGTAGTTCATACATATACATTCACGTCCTTTAATCCCTTTCGGATTGGAGACGTTGGAGACGTGAAATTTTCTTGGTCACTTATTAGCATGAATATTGGGGTTGAAATGTTATACGGAACATTGGTAACAGGTTTCTAGCCTATTTCCCAATAGATTCCTAAGACGTCCTAGATCCTAAGACATGATGGGAAGAACGGCAGCTTTTAAATTTATGTGGTTCTATATTGAATAATATAATGATATACATGTTCACTGAAAATGTTATCTCCGAAGCTATGTCAACCCCGAAAGGGAATAAAGCTCGTGAAGATATTTATGTATGACAAAATATAATATGTTTTGATTTTTGTTGTTTATTTATGTTTTCTATAAAGTAATTATAACTAATTTTAATAGTAATTATAATTAATTTAATGTATTAAGTGTTTGTATGCTGAATGTAATTGATGTGGATGTCTCAATTCAGATATTTATTATTAACTAATTGTATACGACGAGGGAATGGACCCACCTAACACAGGCAAACTAGTTAAAGGAGGTTTCAAACGACTATTTATTTATAAACTGTAAATTAATGAATTAAGAATTATTACTATATACCTACTAAAACATTTTCAGTTCGTTTCAATCAGTAAAAGTACGAGTAAGTCCTTTTTTCAACAAAACTCTTTTTATAAAAATACCCCCCGGGAATCAAACTTGATACTTGAAGCAACGCGACACCCAATTTCCTTCACAACAGTTGTTTACTATATCAGGTAGATGAATATTAACTTACCATATTCATATACACTCGCTAACGGTGAGTAAACCTGCCTATCCCTCGGGATAGGTAATAGTGCCTGTATACGGCGATACGGTTCACTACCTATCACGTTGGGTGCTGTCTATCTAGTGAAACGCGTTGAGTGATCCATACCTAACATGTCATCGAAATTTCGGAGATAAGCTCTCAAACCTCTGACTACACCGTCATAATAAAAAAGGGAGTGTGTATACACAAGTTGTGAAACATATGTTATGCATATTTTTTATTTCATTATCACTAAATAGTATAAAACAAAGTCGCTTTCTTTGTCCCTATGTCCCTTTGTATGCTTAAATCTTTGTAACTACGTAACGGATTTTAATGCGGTTTGTTTTTAATAGATAGAGTTGATCAAGAGGAAGGTTTATATGTATAATAACATCCATTAAATAGTGGAGTAGGCTGTATATTTTATACCCGTGCGAAGCCGGAGCGGGTCGCTAGTGATAGATAACGGAATCTGTTGGGCGATGAGCTAGCAACCAGTCACCAATGTTCAATACCATGAATACTGCGATGGTTTGGTTTTGTTATGCGGATGAATTATAGTAGATTGACAAAAGGAATATGAAATTATGTGGTTGAAGTGGAAGGGCGGTTACGTAGGTGCCGGCCCAATAAGACATATGACAGTCAGATAGACAACAAAGTGAAAGACTATCTAAACGATATTATGTGACGGTTCATCTTGGTGCGATTGCAGCCTCATGATGCATGTTCTTATTGGGACCCCTTTAATATGTTGCTCATAATATAGTATAATAAAGTTTCTTGGCATTTCTTCTCTGCAGGATTTTCCTTTACGAAATGCCAATAGTTTAAATAGATTTATTTCATTTTTTTAAAATTAACTAATTTTAATGACAACTTTCAAAAATGGACATTAAGGAAATTAGCAAAATTTACATGCCGGTATGAACGGCAGCTAGTTAGCATTCTTTTTACGTCCCAGACTAGCACGGGAGCGTGTTTAACTTTGTGGTTTCTGACTATTTGCGGTGCGTATCCCTTACCTTCTGAATAGTTTTATTTACGCTAGTTGTTGTAGTGTGGTTTGCCTGCATTCCTTTTAACCGCAGTATGGGTGATGAGATGTATGTATGAGGCATCACGTGTGTAATTTAATATGGCGTAGACAGGACTATGGGTTGGATAGTTTTTGGAATATGAATATATGTTGTTATTCAGAAAGGTCTTTTTGAGTATTTGAAATGACAGTACATTGTTAAATAAGTGTATTCCGCTTATTTGGTTTAATCTTTCGGAATTTGTGATAGCAAAGGAGGTTTTATTTATCCTTAGTATCTCTTTGCCTCTTGTGGTGTTAAAAATCTGGCTCATCTCACAAACTATTTGTCCAAGTGGGTTGGATGTAGCTATAATTCTCTTACTAATAGGCAAGACTATCGATCGTCACCTAGAACGATCCTAATAAATCTCCCTCGCTTCAATAACACCCATTAACCTTCTCATACATGCTCTTCTGTTCTTCACTCTGCGTACACTCACCTTGAGAAAAATATCTCCAATTTGATCTGAATAAGTTCTACGCGGCCTAGCCCGACAACTCTACCTTCCACTTTGGCTTTATGAATTCGTTTTGTAACCCTCCTTTTATGCATCCGCTCCATGTACTCAAACCACCTTAACATACCTTTCTCTATTTTCGTAACTACATCTTCTTTCATATGTATGTATATAGGTGCATAAGTTTATAGTTATGTTTAATGACCTCCGTGGCGCGATTGGTTAATGACCTAAACGCTAATCGTGAGGTCCCGGATTCGATTCCCAATGGAGGCAAAGTTAAGAACTACACTTTCTTCTGCTTTCCAATCTGGTTCTTGCTTATATATACTTTATAAATATGTATTTATCTATATGTAACAAGTATACACCTATTTGTTAAATAAAACTACGTTGACAAGTACCCTTAACACAAGTCTTAAACGAACGTACCAAGGGACTAGTTCAATAGGTGTGATAATGCCCAAATATTATAATTAAATTGGTATTCAACTAGTAACTTATCAGCAATTAAAGTCACATCCGATACTAATACTAAGAACGAATTGAAAATATTGTGTTATTTATATTATTATAACCTCACCTGCCCAGTATCTTAGAGACGCAGCCATTGGAGACCTGCAAGATGCGACTGATGTCACAGGGCCTGGCGCCGGAGTGGGCCAGCTCCACAATCTTCTGCCTGGTGGAGTCAGGAAGAGGTCTGCCCCCTACAAACACCCCGCCAAGCTGGTTAACACCGCTGTGACCTGCACCACAACAGCTGCTTACAACACGCCCTGCTAATTTTGAACTGGCAACGGGGGTTAAGGGGTTGAGTTTGAAATGGTTTTTGTAGGTGAGTTTTTAGGGACGTTGGTTTGATAAAAAAATTATAGTTTTAAGAGATTCGCGATTTATACTCATGATTGATAACTATAAGTAAAGATAAGTCCCGTTAGTTATTAATCTTGATTAAAAATGGTTTTTTTAGATTGTTTATTTTAAGTCGCTTTAACAGCTAGGTCTTTAGCGATCATAGTGGATTAATATCCTTTTGTATAGTATTTAGACTACAATTACAATTAAATTAACTATAAACCATAAGGAATGTATTAGGTGAGATTGTTTTTATTTTATTTTTAGTCATTATTTTTATGATTCTATTAATAAATATATACTCTATATATCAACAACTTACGTTCAAACCAGTCATTGTTTTAATCAGAAACAATTTACATGATATTAATTTAAATATATATAATAAATTACAATAACGTTCAGAGAGCAACGTAGCTCAGTTGTTTGCTTTTTAGTAAAGAAGTGCTTAATAAGAACAATTATATCATGATATTTATGGAGGTATCAATTTAAGCTGACGGAGAATTTTTGAGACATTAAAAATCCGTACAAAGTTCTGACTGACTAATTATTAAGACTATAATATTAAGACTGAATAAAAAGCCTTTTTGTATAAAGTTATTTACCAATTGACAATGACATTAAATTCATAAGAACATATAAGAACAATGGAATTAAATGTGTAATGCCCCCTATATTCAGTATTTTTAATGCATATTTTATTTTATTGGTAAATGAAGAGAAAGGAACGTTATCTCCAAAGAAAGACAAGTATAATTATATAAATAAATAAATTATTTATATATTACAGACTCAGATGTTATTTTCGTGTTTATAATGTTCTAGTTTAAAGTTTAAATCTATAAATGATTATGATAAAATCTTTCAAAGTTAATAAATAATGAATTGAATTGACTTTTGGTATATCGCTAAATGACATATACTGATTAAATACCAGGAAAATGTACATTTTAACATAAACGTTCAGATCAATGATTTGTATCGTTTTGCATGGAACCAATTTTTATTTTAATTAATTTACTATTCAAAAATTTATTTTATGTAAAGATTGATAACAAATAATAAAAGAATTTATTATTAATTAATCTTTAGCAGGCCGTGTTGTTAGTTGTATGTTCCCCAATAGTAATATCTAATAAATATCTTAACGTATACATAGATATATATGCATCACGACTCTAATTGATTACGATGCAAGCAGTGGATATAAATAGATTTTCGGTTCAGTTCCTTTTAATTATATACCTATTTATTCTGCACTTTTGGTCACTATATCTTTCACTACCCCGTAAAGGGTTACAGTCGTAATGCATATATACAATAACTTATATAATTAACGTTAATGCTTATGCGGTGAGGAAAACATCGTGAGAAAATCTTTTTTGTCCTTGTAATAATCGATAGGTAATAGCGTCTGTATATGTTGACTTGAATGTCACTCAATAGGTTGTAATTATAATCTATAAGCTTCGAGTGACCAAATACTTCAAAGAATATCATTTAAATAAGTATCTGGGTACCCCGAACGGGATTACGGTCGTTATTATATCTTAATTATTTTCAGAAAGTACTATTTTGTTTATGTGTATGATCCTCAAACGGGTAGATAGATTTTAAAACTCCACAATAATGACTATTATCCCTTTTGGGGTTATCAGATTTGTGTGTACATATCCAAGATAGTGATCAATTATAAATCTCTGTTTAGACGTATAAAGAATGCTATATAGTCATTCTTATTAAAACAATTCTATTTGAGTGTTTGAGGATCATGTACGTACACATATAAAACTATATAATTAAGTAGTTAGTAAATAAAGTTTGTTAACACAATATAAACATGTTTAATGGCGATATAGTAGCAGAAATAAAAACATAGCTTTCAAAGATGGAAACGCGAACCATTGTGGTAAGCTACTTGAGATGCGACCCAAGCTATAAGATTTACCGAAAACAATTAACTAATTTAAGATGCGTTGTTTATTGTGTATATATAAGTACTAAAATCCGAGTGCACTCCTCCAGTACACCATTTTAGCAGATTTCTCGCTACCCAAGCATTAGATTGAGCCATATATGTAAACACAAATAGGTATTAGATAAAAAGGACAGTGCCATTAGAATGTAAGCAAATAATCAATAAACTGTTTTTTTGTATGTTTCATTATTTACGTAGTTTTTCGATCTAGTTACCGTACTCTAGCACGAATATAGAAATGTTTATCAAAAATACTCGAATTTAAAAGGTGTAGATATAGTAAAATACACGAACTCACAACATGTAATATTAACTATGCTCTTTTTTAGCCACTACTATATCGCCACTGTACCCCGAAATAGCAAAAAGCTCAGACTACAGTGAGGGAAAACACCGTGAGTAAATGTTCAGTGCTTGTAAGTAAATATTGACCTCGTGTTTCCTAGTAAAATTAACACGTAGATTCGAGGTGGCCACAAAATCAGTACCTCTATAATTGCCTATCCTTTGACTACCCCGCAAGGGTTATTGTGATAGTAATTATTACCCTTTTTAGAGAATCGCGTTTTTTATTCATTTTACAAGAAAACGGGACTTATTGCGTATATTTTATAATCATAAAACTCGTTAAGCCGACGGGCATGTATTTTATAAAGAAAGTATTGTTTCAGCCATATTACAATAGCCATGTTATGTTAACAAGTTAAGCGTCGAATTAATTAATTTATTTTACAAGATAGCTAGACCTTACAGGGTTATCCCTTAAACGTATAAATAAAACTATTAGTTATTTATCTACTACTAAATTTATGTTTTATAAGAACAGAAGGGCATGTATGATTTTAATGGGTGTAAGTGAAACAAGAGAATCTAACTGTCAAAAAGCATTTCATTTCATTTCAACTAATAGTCACCTTAGAGAGACAAGAGACTATTGTGTATTTTAGACTATACAACAACAGTAGGGTAATTTAGTAAGTCATTTTATACTATAGTTTTAAGAGATTCGCGATTTATACTCATGATTAATAACAAACGGGACTTATCTTTTTTTATATAATTAAGTTACCTTTATAACTGAGTCTGCTCGTGACCATGGCTGCTGCAACGTAGCCAAAACGGGTTAATAAAGGTAACTTTATTATATAAAAACTTACGCGATAAGTCCCGTTTGTTATTAATCATGAGTTTAAATCGCGAATCTCTTAAAACTATAAGTATAAAATGACTTACTAAATAACCTTACTGTTGTTGTATAGTCTTAGATACACAATAGTGTCTGGTATCTCTAAGGTGACTATATACGACTACCTTTGTGTATTTTAGACTATACAACAACAGTACGTTTATGGTTTAAACTATTATTTAAGCTACCTAAATAAATATATTCAAATATATTTATTTAGGTACACATCCACACGTACACACTCACACACACCACACACATAACCTTTGCTTTTGTACTTGAATTGTATCTTAGTTAGATTTTGTATATTTTTGTTAATTTATAGTTTCTTCTCAAAAATATTAATATTAAGGAAGAGCGATGTCCCTCAGCACAGACTTTTTTAAGTTTAAAGAGGGACATCGGTACTTTGTCACATTTAACAATGTATTTAAGAGAAAAGAAACATTTTATTTTATTTTATTAAATATACGCTCTAAGTCCCGCTTCCTCGCAGTCGTCATTACCTTTACCTTTGTGGGCGATGTCGTCCATCCGGTCGAGGACCCCGTCGGGCGGCCACGGGGCCATGGGGGCCAACTGCTGCGACGGCAGCATGGGGTACACCCCGTACTCTTCTATCTTGGAGGCCTACAAGAAGAGAAACGAAGTGAGCGGAAGTGAGAGGAAGAAAGTATGTGTATGTGAAATATATAATTTTTATTTACAACATTTAAACTATTTACTAAATTATTTATAAATAAAAAATATTTCAATCAATCAATCAGCCTGTATTAGTCCACTGCTGGACGTAGGCCTCCCCAAGGTAACGCTACAAAACACGATCACTCGTGGCCCTCAGCCTACCACTACCAGCGACCTTTTTCAGGTCATCGGTCCATCTAGCAGGGGGCGTCCTACACTACGTTTACGAAGACGCGGTCGCCATTCGAGAACCGCTTTGCTCCAACGGTCGTCGGTTCTGCGACAGACGTGACTATACAGGGTGGCGCATTCAAAACGGTCAGTATGGGAAAGTCTGAAACTATAAGAGATACGAAGATTTGTTCTTAGGAACCATGTCACCGATTTTGATAAAAAGAAAAACTGCATTCATACTTTCTTTGAAAAAACAACTGTATCCAGTACGGGAATCGAACCCGGTTGCTTGAAAAAAATAAATTGGCCCTTTTCACTTTTTCTTTTTAAATATCAACTGTGTAGGTCTGAAGCTGTAAATATCTCTATGAAACATGGTTTCGAAAATGAATAAAATGCATTGTTTTGGCATACTGTAATTTATCATAGTAGGTTTTCTAAGTGACCACCGTTGTTTTCAATAGAATATTCAACACGTTTAGGTAACGATCTTACTATTAAATTTTGTATTTTCATGTGGTGAATTTGCGTTACAATTGACTTTATTGCTACTTTTAGGTCTTCAATGGTGTCATAGCTTGTTTTGTAACATTCATCCTTAACGTAATCCCTCAAGAAATTTTCTAATATGGTTTAACGTGTCACTTTAAGTGGACTTTTCAATAGTTAGTTTTTGATTACTGTAGATAACAAAACCTCCTTAAAGGATTAATGCAATGCTAATGCCACATGATATGGTGTATGTAACAAGTAGGAAAGTACAAAACTACAAACAGCCATAGAGACAATTTTACATGTCTGTTGAATATTGTTACGGTGTATGTAAACTACTATGATAAACTAAAGTATGCCAAAACAATGCATTTTATTTATTTTCGACACCATGTGTCATAGAGACATTTACAGCTTAAGACCTACACAATCGATTTTTAAAAAGAAAAAGTGAAAAAGGGCAAATTTATTTTTTCAAAGCAACCGGGTTCGATTCCCGTACTGGATACAGTTGTTTTTTCAAAGAAAGTATGAATGCAGTTTTTCTTTTTATCAAAATCGGTGACATGGTTCCTAAGAACAAATCTTCGTATCTCTTATAGTTTCAGACTTGCCCATACTGACCGTTTTGAATGCGCCACCCTGTATATGATGATGTATATGAATAATTTATATGTATGTGAAATTTTATTTTATTGCATCAAAGTTTTTCATTCTTGATGTTTAATGTTTGTGTCAATGTTATTTAGTGCAAGGAATAAAGTATTTTCTTTATTTTATATTTTCGATGTTCAATAAATTACAGTTTACCCTTAACACAAGTCTTAAATGAACTTACCAAGGGGCTAGTTCAATTGGTGTAATAATGTACACTTTAGCGGCTGTACCGTAGTCACTAAGACTTCAGACTTCTTATATATCCTAGGTTCAAATCCCGGCTCTGGCATGAACCAATGAGATTAAATAATTTGTTTTTCATTTACATATATAATTTACAGCCGATAACAGTTAGGGAAAACATTCGTCAGGAAACCTGGCTATATCTCGGGATAGGTAATAATAATTAGTTACTGTATACGGCGATATGGTTCACTACCTACCAATGAAAGTATTATTTTATGAATTTATAAGTACCTATAATCGCCGAGTGTGTATAAGGAGGTGTATGAGTGTCAATGAAGCGAAAGTGATTCGTCAGGATCGGGACAGATGGGGTCCGTGATCTCTGCCTACCCCTCTACAAGGAAACGGGTGGATATATGTATGTATTTATTTATAATGTACAAATGCACAAGCTATTATTTTGACAATACGGTAAGTGAATAGAAATCAAAATTAACGAGATACGTTTAGAAAGATCACGTGACAAGGTAAATGCTTATGTCAATTACTAACGGGGTTGTTAGTGCATTAAAATTAAATATTGGTAGGTTTCCATCTCTTCGCACTAAAGATTCTATACACTTTTACAAAAGAAAATCATTTTAATTGGTACGATGAGGGAAAACATCGTGAGGAAACCTACCTGTTCCTCGAATGATAGTTAGTGCTTGTAAATGGCGACATGGCTTACCACCTGTCACATTGAGTACTGACTATCTGGTCAACATGTGGGTTCGAGGTGCCCATAAAATTACTACATTCTCAATTGCGGAAATTGACGCCTGAACCTCTGACTACCCCGCAAGTGTTAATGGTCGAGAACGCGTTTGTCTTGGTCTAAAATTGTTTCATGAAATACGGGTAGATTTATAAGTACTTTAAAACACTCTTTTTAATATATCGTTTATTTAACTATAACCACCGAGTGTGAATGAGGGATTGCATTTCTAGTAAATAAGTTAACACGAGGTAACCACTGAATCACAAATTCTGTGGAGACATGAGTCTTTGCCTACTATACAGGGGATAAAAGTCGTGAAGTGTATGTACGAGTATGTAAAATATGTATGTGATATGGCCGTTACCGAGGGGCAGTCCTAATATGACATATGGCAGTCATATAGACGTCATATTGGAAAAGGGTAACGTTAGAAGTACTTATAACCGCCGAGAGTGTATGAGGAGTTGTATAAGTGTCAATGAAGCGAAGTGGTTAGTTAAGAGGGATAGATGGGGATCCCTGATCTCTGCCTACCCCTCTACAGGGGATAACATACATGTCTAATGATTACCTGCCTTTCTACTATAGTAAGTACGAGGCGACTAAGGGACTAGAGGTCAATGAAGTATATTGGGTGACGGGCTGGTAAACAGTGTACATTGTAAAATTGTTTTTTAAAATATCTTCGATGTTCTGTCTAGCCCAAAGAAAAAGAGGATTGTGAAGAGATATAGATTAATAGAATAATAATATTAGAAGGAAATTGGTTGGAATAGTCACGAAATTACTGACTATTAGGTGATGTTTCATGTAAGCTCAATTCAATAAGTTTTTATTTATGTAAAATATAATTAATCCTTACCTTTTTACGTTTCCAGTAGAATAATTAAATAATTTCTTTAATAAACTAATAATAAATTTTTATTAAAACATCACGTTTAGTCCAAAAAGGTTCACAAACTCTTTGGTCCCGGCCGAAAACGAAAGCTCTACGCCTCAGCGGAACTTTAAAAACTAAAACTGTCAAACACTCAATCAAAAATTGAATTGAATCATAAAAACACAACACGTAAAGTGCAAACACAATTAAGTTATAAATAATAAGAAGTTAAGTTAAAAACACAATTAACATTTGCTCTATGTGCATACTACGTTAGGTTTGATCACAAACTGTTAACAAAAACAGCTTATCACATATAATATAATAAGGCGGGGCTTGTTAGACCGAGACAGGTATACGGCGGGATTTATCCTCCCTTTAAACACCATGAGAAAGAAAAAGATAGGCATATATTTGTAAGGAAGGGTTGGTTTAGTAAACGCCTTTTTAAGGAGGGAGGTAGTTGACTAGTTATTTCACAGGTTTTGCTTGGAAATAAAATATAACTGTTTTCTGATATGACGTTCAGTTTTATATTACATACATATAATATATACATTCATATACTTTAATCCATTTCGGGGTGGATAGAACCTTGGAAACTAATTCCTGTAACTGTCAAGTTTACTGTATTTCTCTATTGAAGATGTGATGACATTGTTATGGTGCATTGTTGATAGGTTGGTATTCCATTGACCAATATATTTCATTAACCCCTAGTCCCTTAGTCGCCTTCAATGATATGCCAGGAAGAACGGCAGCTAGTTAGCAGTATATTTAATCCTAGTAAACACAGGATTATATACGGGACACTAACTACTTACGTTTCTGATCCCTGCGGGGTAGTCAGAGGTTTAACAATATAAAGTAGTTAGTAATTTGTAACATAACATACGCTTCACGACTTGTGTATACAAACTCCCTTTTTTATTATGGCGGGGTAGTCAGAGGCTTCAATGCCCATCTCCGAAATTTCGAAGGCATGTTAGGTATGGGTCATTGGAAGCCTGCGTATCATTAGATAGACAAAACCCAACGTGATAGGTAGTGAACCGTATCGCCGTATATAGGCAATGACTATTACCTATCCCGAGGGATAGGCAGGTTTCCTCACGATGTTTTCTCTCACCGTTAGTGATTTGTGTTACCATAATATATTATGTTGATTGATATTTTAATAGACATTTTCAAGGTGGGGGTGTACGTAATGAAGAACAGAAGAGCATGTATGAGAAGGTTAATGGGTGTGAGTGAAGCAAGAGATTTGTCACCCGTTCCAGGTAGCATAGTCTCTGCCTATTCCGTTGGGGACGTAGAGGCGTGAATGTATGTATATAATTTAATAGTTATAGTAAATTGGATTTAGTTAAGCCATTAACTAAATAATAATAATATTTAGACATTACTACAGCAATTGAACTAGCCCCTTGGTAAGTACATTTAAGACTTGTGTTAAGGGTACTAGTCAACGTATATTTAAGAAATATATACATATTATGTATGAATAAATACATTTATAGCATATATAATCAACGACCAGACTGGAAAGCAGTAAAAAAGCGTTGTTCTAAACTCTGCCTCTACCAGGAATCGAACCCGGGACCCCACGATTAGCGTTCAGGCATCTAACCGATCGCGCCACGGAGGGCGTTGAAAAAAATACTTGAAATTTCGGTTGACACGCGAATTTCTGATCACCCCGTAAGAAATAACGACTGTGTAGTGTAAACTCCCTTTTGGGGTGGACAGAACCACAATGACATTAGCCACCTTAAGAGTGCTAACGGGGTTGTGATGACATTGATATGGAATATAGGAGACAGATTGATAGCCCATCGTTTTACTTGATTCAGTTTTTGCAAACTAATTTCAATATGAAATAAGACTGATCTCTAAAAGTAGATATAATATATAATCAGGGTGTTATATACTCTGTGGGGTAGCCAGAGGTTCGAGTGTCTATCTCCGTAATGCCCTAGTGCTAATTCTAAGAGATTAGGAGGTATAACTAATTAATATAATAAATACATACTTATACATCATGCCTGTTTCCCTGTAGAAAGGTAGGCAGATATCACGGATCCCCATCTGCCCCGATTCTGACAGACCACTTTCGCTTCATTGACAGTCATACATCTTCTCATACACACTCAGCGGTTATAGGTACTCCTAACGTTACCCTTTTTCAATATAGCGTCTCTCTGACTGTTATATGTCTTATTAGGCCGGTCCCTACATAACCGCCCTTCCACTTCATTCATTTATATTCATTTGATTTTTTTGTATTCTAGAGAATCTTTAATAAAATTCCGATATATTATTATTGTACTAGTGACCCGCTCCGGCTTCGCACGGGTATAAAATATATAGCCTACTCCACTATTTAATGGATGTTATTATACATATAAATCTTCCTCTTGAATCACTCTATGTATTAAAAAAACCGCATCAAAATCCGTTGCGTAGTTTCAAAGATTTAAGCATACAAAGGGACATAGGGACAGAGAAAGCGACTTTGTTTTATACTATGTAGTGATTAGACTGTATAATTATCTCTAAATTATTTAGTTTTTTGCTTTAAATATTAATAGTCTCGTGCTAGCTGGTACGTAAAAAGAATTACTAATTGAGCCTGCGATCTTTCCGGTATAGGAGGCGACTAAGGGACAGGGGTTAATGGTCTACTGGGTGATGGACCATCAACAGGTCACCAATGTTTCATACAACAATACACGAAATCTTATATTCAAGCTGAAAAGTGACAAAAGACAAATAAACGCATTCACGACCATTAATCCTTGCGGTAGTCAGAGGTTCAGGTTTCCATCTCCGCAATTGCGAAGGTAGTAATTCTATGGCCACCTCGAACCCATGTGTTGACCAGATAGTCAGTACTCAATGTGACAGGTAGTAAGCCGTGTCGCCATTTACAAGCACTAACTAATACCTGTTCGACAAACTGGTAGGTTTCCTCACCATATTATTATAATTCGATGCATTTCGTAAATATATTTTTATTACGAAAAAGTGACTAGGAGATACTATCGTGTCCGGGGTTCTATTCATCCCGAAAGGGATTAAGGTCGTGTATGTTTGTATTTACTATGAATAATGATTCTATTGAATATTGAAGTGGAGGCAAAATTTAAGAATAATACTTTTTTCTGCTTTTCAATCTGGTCTTTGGATCCTGATATATGGTTAGGTTTAGACGTACAGCAAAAGTTGGCACTGTATTATTTTGGTGTACAATTATATATTATTTACATATATACATTCACGTCATTTAATCCCTTGCGGAGTGGACATAACGTTGGACACATGAAAACATCTCCTTGGTCACTTATTAGCATGTGTATTGGCGTTGCGATGTCAGAACATTGGTGATAGGTTGATAGCCTATCGCTCAATAGATTCGATTCACCCTTAGTCACCTCCTACAATAAGCCGGGAAGAACGGCAGCTAGTTAGCATTCTTTTTACGTCCCAAACTAGCACGGGACTTGTTTTACTTGATGTTTGTTAAATACAACCCTTAAAAATGTCATGTACGAGTATCTATTTTGTAATATATTTTATATAATAATATATTATAGTAATCCTATTATAAAAAAATATCTAAAAGCGACATCTATATTTTCAATCAATAACACAACGTGTTAACTTTTGAGCTTTGAAGGAAGTGAGCTTTATTTGGGAGTTTTGCAGCCCTCCAATAGATGGCAGTTTTATTATTTTGTCTTGCATTGTATTGTATAGATGGTGCTAAAATCCGTCATATGAAATGAAATGAAATGATGATGAATGACTGATGATGGCCAAGGGGAGTATTATAGAAGTGTATTGTAATATATGTATTTGTGTATATGCACACAAATATATATATTACAATACACTTATTAAATAAATACATATATTACATTACAATACACTTCTATAATAACCGAATGTTACTTAGTATTATATTATCTATGCAGAATGAGTGTGTAGTTGAAAACGGTCTAGCTCCGTCTTGGCTCTTAATCAATGGGTTCATGATTCGAATCCCACCTGAGCATGAACCAATGGAACTGACGTTTTCAAATAAGATGAAATAAAAATGATACATATTTTAAAATACATTTTCGAAATGCAGCAACTTCGTTAAGGAAAAACATAGTGTAAAAGATGTCCCTGTTCCTTGGGATAGTGTTTGTAAAAAGTGAAATGATTTACCTCTGTTCACAATAATACTTTGAGACTATGTGATCACAATGCATGATTGATAGTGGATACTTTACCTCTGATAACTGCATGGGGTAATGGGCGTGAATGTTTACGTAAATGTGTATATGAAAGCATGTGTATCATATAATTGATAAAACTAGAGAAAGCTATGCTAAGGTAGTTTAGACACATGGAGCGGATGGAAGAAAGGAGGGTTACAAAAGGAATCTGTAAAGCCAAGCCAAAGTGGAAGGTAGAGTTGGACGGGGTAGGCCGCGTAGAATTTATATGGATAAAATTGGAAACATTCTTCTCAAGGCGGGTGTACGTAGCGTGAAGAACAGAAGAGAATGCATGAGTAGGTTAATTACGTAACGTAATTACGTTAACGTACCTACGTAAGTATATTTTTATATAAACATATAAACAATCTACATCTCAAGTTTCTATCTATCCCTTTGAGCATCTTAAACGTGATGTGGTATTAAAAATGGCTCCTTCCTTGCCAAAGCTAACGAATTTATCTCAATACCCTCGCGTTTCATTATTCAACATACACCCTCACTGCTTTACTATACGTGAGTCTCATTATGATAAGACACTGAATTTTTCATATGCTTACAAAATAATATATTCATACACATATATTCATACCTCTGCTTCCTCAACGGGATAGGCAAAAACTAAAGACCGCCACCTGAAACGGGTGACAAATCTCTCTTGCTTCACTCACACCCATTAACCTTCTCATACATGCTCTTCTGTTCTTCACTTCTGTAAATAATTACAATACCCACATCTCTATCAATCCCTTTTACTCTCATAGACGTGTAGTTATACATGATCCCCTAAACTAAAGGCCGGATATTAGTAAAGTGGTGGTTTCCTGTTTATGGAGGCTTTTAAGCTCGGTTATAGAACCTCAAACCAAAATTGTGTTACATACATACACGGAAATCAATGCCGTTGAAATGCGGTTGTTTTTAGGGTATGTATGGTTAGACTAATTAATAAGCAAAGTCACGGCTTAGTGGTACGACAAAGGATATATATTTACGCCCTTAAACCCTTTCGGGTTGGACAGAATCTTGAAGAGACGATAATATCTCTTAAATGTTACTTTTTAGCATGAACATTAGGGTTGTGTTGTCGTATGAAACATATGTCGTGACAGAGTGCTATCGTATCGCCCAATAGGTTCCATTTAACTCTAGTTCCCTAGCCTCCTACGATATTCTGGGAAGAACTGCAGCTAATTATCATTTTTTGTACGTCCCAGACTATCACGGGCAAACGATCAGTAATCTTAGGTTCTGAATTTGATTTAGTACATAACTAATCGATACTTACTTTTATTTAATAAATTGCTATAGGATTTTTTACATTTATAACTTACTAGCGACCCTCTCCGGCTTCGCACGGGAATAAAATATATAGCCTATTCTACTATTTAATGGATGTTGTTATACATATAAACCTTTCTCTTGTATCACTTTATCTATTAAAAAAACCGCATCAGAATCCGTTGCGTAGTTTTAAAGATTTAAGCGTACAAAGGGACATAGGGACAGAGAAAGCGACTTTGTTTTATACTATGTAGTGAAATTGCTATAGACATTTTTACATTTATAATTTATATAGTGATAGAAAACTTTATTTATCCTATTTTTAAGATTAGTTCCTGAACACTATCTATCTAACAGTTGGCTATTTGATGAAACGTTCTTTTTAAGTGGTTAGTTAGTTAGTGCGTAAAAAGAATGCTTACTAACTGCCGTTCTTTCCAGCATGTCATAGGGTGGAAATATCGTGTCTACAAGGTTCTGTATTGAAAGACATATATGACCTAGGATTTTCGTAGATACGGCGTTTTTATGACTACGCCTAAAGGTTTAATAATTGTGAACCATATGTTTGTATGAAGAACCATTACTAACTAGTATCATTCATTCAACACTAGATCGCCCAAATGGTTACCCATCCAGGGTACCATCTATAGTTGCTTAACATACATGATCTAAAAAAAGCCAGTGAGATAACTAGGCTACCAACCTTTGTTTTTAATAAACTGTATACCTATGTTAATTATTTATCGATTCAGTTAACTATTAGTTCATAAAACAGTAGGTGGTTTAGTTAATGAAAAGTTAATCCTAACTTAAAATATATAGTACTATCTACACTTTAGTAACAAACACATTCACGACTAATACCCCTCGTGGGGTTATCAGACTGTTCCTCAATTGCGAAGTTTATAATTCTACGGCCACTAATTTACGTGATAGTCAGAATGATAATATGTGTGTTCTAACTAAAATGTATTCCTAATAAGTTGGGACGTAAAAAGAATGCTAATTAGCTGCCGTTCTTCTTTATGTTGTAAGGGGCAACTAAACGACTAAGAGTCAATGGGATCTATTAAGCGATGGGCTAGAAACCTGTCATCAAATGTCCATATAACATCACAACCCCAATATTCATGCTAATATTAACCAAGTAGATGCTTCATGTCTCCAAGGTTCTATCCACTTCGAAAGGGATTAGAATGTGAATATAAAATACCAGATATAAAATGATAAGCTTATGTTGTTTTCTTTATTCTGCTGATAGATGAATAATCATAGTTTTAAGAGATTCGCGATTTATACTCATGATTAATAACTAACGGGACTTATCGCGCAAGTTTTATTTAATAAAGTCGGCTACGTGACCATGGCTGATGCAACATAGCCGAAACGTCGTAAAGGTAACTTTTTTATATAAAAACTTACGCGATAAGTCCCGTTAGTTATTAATCATGAGATGAATAATCATAAAATCATTGGAGCCATTCTTCTCAAGGCGCGTGATGAACAGAAGAGCATGTATGAGAAGGTAATGGGTGTCAGTGAAGCATAAGTTTTACTAGGATCGTACCAGGTCGCAATCGATAATCTGTATCTATACCATTAGAGCCGATGAATATATGATTGGATATTACAAAAAAAATTAAAATATTTCGAATTTTTTTTCTAATTCATTAAATTTCATGTAATACAATTTAACTAGAATTTAATGTTAAATGAATTGAAATGTAATTTTATGTGTTGTGTATTGTGTAATTCAATTATTGTCTATGAATTCTATTGTGTGTTGAATATTGCATGTAATTGATATGGATGTCTAAATAAAGATATTATTATTTCGGTATAATATCTGTTATCGGGAACAAAAAAACAGAATAACAAGAAACATAACTTTTGTTATGGTGGCTAGTCTATCTCTCAATAAACTACCTTACAAAACCTGCCATTAAACATATAAAAACAGCTAGTTAACATACTTCCCGTCCCAGACCGCTTCATATACATGTCAGGGCAAAAATAGCGTGTACTTTTATTATTAAATCGTTTCTGAATAGCTTACTAAGATAGGTTTCCATTAGGGTAATGGCGGCGAAAGATTTAGCAGCGGACGCCAAGGTGGGTGTTAGGCGGACCAAACGCAGACAAATTGGTAAGTTTGCATACGCCAGTGCTTCTCAAAGTGTCACTGATATGTAAAAGAAGAGTTTTTTTTAAAGATGGCCGTAGCAATTTTATATACCTTATATAAATACAAAAAAAAACAAACGCATTCACGACCATTAACCCAGGTAGTCAGAGGTTCAGGTTTCCATCGCCGCAATTGCGAAGGTAGTAATTCTATGGACACCTCGAACCCACGTGTTGACAGATAGTCAGTACTCAATGTGACAGGTGGTCTGCCATGTCGCCATTTACAAGAACTAACTATTATCTGTTCGCCTGTTCTACGAAACCCCTCAGGATGTTTTCCCTCACCGTATATTTCGATGCATTTCGTAAATGTGTTTTTATGACTCAGAGTGTCACTGATACATAAAAGAAGATTTTTTTAAAGATGGCCGTTGCAACTTTATTTAAATATTACATGAAATGCTACTCATGAATCTAAAACGATACCCCGTTTGACCTTTATAAGGGCCAATAAATTATTGTCATAAATATTTTTAGGGGTACCTGGGCCTTGTATATAGCTACCGTTCTACCCGGCATGCCGTAGGAGGCGACTAAGGAACTAGGGGTAAATAGAATCTATTGAATCTATCGAAAGCCCAATATTTATGCTTGACTTAGGAGATATTATATGATCAAATATACCCCGAAATGGATTGAAAAACGTGAATGTATGAATATGATAAGTCCCTGAAAAACGTAATTATAGAATCTCCTGTCACGTTGGATACTGGCTAATGTAGGCGTGGAGTTGTTAAGTGTTTGTAGGGAAAATATACTTGTAGCATCAAGTTAGTACGAAAAAGTGTAGTTATGTAGTCATGTAGTTTACGTTCACAAAAATAAACTGCTTTTGCCCGAAATGCTTTTCAAATCACAAATAACTTCTTATTGCGAAAAAGTACAAAATTATAATTATAGATTGCTTGTACCCAATATATTGCTCAACAATACATATGTATATAAAAAGTGACCTAGGTGATATTATAAATCCAAAGTTCTGGTAACCTCGAAAGGGATAAAAGGTAAAAAGTATGTAAATTCATATTCATTCTTTTTTTAATCTTTAGCCTCTACGCTAATCCTTACAGAAAAAAAACAAAATCAGATTCATTTTGTCATCAGGCTCCCAATATATTTTTAAACAGTATTTTCTAAATCACACTTTGAGAACCATTGCGATCACCATGGCGATATCCCCTATATAAAATGCTAGGGCCCGTCCCTTGCGGCATTCGCAACAGGTAGTCTCTCGGGATACGAGGTAAGTCTATACCCCTTAAATGTTAAGCAGAGTTTCATTGTGCTTGAGTTTAGATGGGTGACCGTTTGTAGTTAAAATGGGGAGTTATTAGATTAGATTTATTAATTTTGTTATTTTGGATGAGGTCCGGCAGTATCGTACCCCTGCCTGTGTCCAGCAGTGGACTGCTATAGGCTGATTGATCGATCGATAGAAGTACTACCACTATTAAACTACCTGATATGTTAGGTATATAACTTTCTAGTAAAAAACCTATTGAGCTAGAGTATAGCTCTAGAACTAGCCTACCTGGTGTATATGGTTAGTGTCCGCACTATGTTTACCCATATTTAACCCTGGCGGTCACCCATCCAAATGCCAACCACGCCCGATTTGCTTAACTTTAGTGACTGAACGAGAAACTGTGTGTTACCGCGTATTGTACTGTACTATATTTGTTCTACATACGCCACGACTGTTATCCATTAAGAGTGGTCAGAGAATTATGTATCCATCTCTGTAATTGAGGATTAGTTCATTAATTAATAGAACCCACGTTTTAACAAATAATCAGCATCCAATGTGAAAAGTGGATTACTATATTGCCGATAGCTTGCACTGGCTATTACCTATTCGGGGTATAGTCATATAGGCTAGTGCATTATTTCATGTCACTAACTATCTAGAATTTGTATATACATACACATCACGCCTGATTCCCAGAGATCACGGATCCCCATTTGTCCCGATCCTGACAGACCACTTTCGCTTCATTGACACTCTTACATCTTCTCATACACACTCAGCGGTTAATGGTTATCCTAACGTCACCCTTTTTGCAATCAATAAAGCGTCTTTATGACTATCATATGTCTTATTGGGCTGGCCACTACGTAACCGCCCTTCCACTTCACTCACATATATTTGTAAGAATTTGTGTTTGAACCTATATTGTTTCTTTTACATATTTCTTTAAGGACTACTTCTGCTAATAGTATTTTTCTTCTAGATATTTCCACAAAAGTTTTAAAGATATTGTCACCCCATAATCTATTTTTGTGTTGAACCTTTTTTTCCTTTAAAATATATTAAATATTTCTTTTTCCTTTTATTTAGTTTCTACTGTTTTATCCAGGACTATATATACATCATTTCGATCTTTTTGGATACTCATATGCATTATCACCTTTATCATAACTCATTTTATTTACTATGTGAGACCGGGTCGTATCACGATAAATTAATAAAGAATTCTTGATATTTCGACTCAGTTGCATAGGTGGTCGCAGGAGTCTCACATAGTAAATAAAATGAGTATAAATCGCGAGTGTTTGAAAATAACTATTTACTACAACTATCACTGAGTGGATATCAAGAATTAATAAGAAATATTGGTGACAGATTCATAGCCTATAGAATTAATTTACACCTACCTTTTTTGTAGTTACAATAATATTTAGGACACTATTACAACAATTGAACTAGCTCCTTGCTAAGTACATACATTTAAGACTTGTGTTAAGGGTACTAGTCATCGTATATATAAGAAACATATACTTATCATATATAGATAAATATATTTAGCATATATAATCAACAACCACACTGGAAAACAGAAGAAAAGCGTAGTTCTTAACTCTGCCTCCATCGAAACCGGGACCTCACGATTAGCGTTCAGGTGGTTAACCAATCGCGCCACGGAGGTCGTCAAGTTAATATATATAGAGAAGTAATGCAGCTAGTTAACATTTTATTTACGTCAGAGCATAAGGACTGTGTTTCATTCGTTTTGTTTAGGTGCTTAAAAGCTGTGAAAGTTCTTTTGTTACGTTTTAATTTGTGATGCCTGGAGGCAGGCTTTTCAATGAAAAGGTACTTTTTCCGAGAAAATAATGGAATACCAATCCCGTGTTAAACAGGGATTCTGTTTTAGCGGAAATTGAGTTTAGATATCTATTTATAGAGTAAATTAGCCATAAACATGGAAAATATATACGTTTTTCTTACTAATTGATGCTGTATTTAAAATAGAGATAAAATAGTCTTAGTAATTATTGCATACAACAGATTTTTTGATATCGGACGATTGCATAAGCTTTTAAATATATAAATATATACTTATTTGTTAATGCAAGAGTTGTCTCGTGATAATATGGCACTTTCATCGAAAGCAAACTAACTACCTTTCTTCCCAACACGTCATAGAATACGTCTAAGAGAATAGGGGTAAATGGGATCTATTGCTTGACGACCTCTGTGGCGTGATTGGTTGAGCACCTGAATGCTAATCGTGAGGTGAGGGTTTGATTCCCGGTGGAGGCAGAGTTAAGAACTACGCTTTTCTACTGCTTACCAGTCTGGTGAATCTTTAGACCTCATGATTAGTGTTCTGGTGGTGATCCAATCACGCCACTGAAGTCGTCAATGTCAATATTAATGCTAAAAGTGACAGAGGGGATAATCATGTCTCCAAAAGGTATACGACATGAGTATGTATGCTGGCGATATGTTATGTCTTTATTTTGGTGCTGTCACATTAGATTCTGACTATCCGGTCAACGCGTGGGTTCGAGGTGGCCATAGAATCACTAACTCTACAATTCTTACTACCCTTCAAAGGCTGTTATCGTGTGTTTATTTATATGTTGTTTGTGTTTAAATTTAAATAACGTTTCTTATCGTCTCCAGTTTATACATTAACACGTGGGTTCATATCTCATTTCTTGTATATCCTGTTTCAAAACTTCAGTTAAGATTATTAAAAGTTTTGTCATTAGTACCTATTTGTTTACCAGTATAGAGTATTATTGTAAGTGTTCAACATACATACATATACAAACAAACTTATTTATATCTATGCGTCTTTAGGCAATTTCAGAAACATGACATTTGACTAAGATGTAGTGACTAAGATTGAAAAGGGCATGCTTCGATGGTTTGGACATGTTATGCGGATGAATGATAGCAGATTGACCAAAGGAATATATGTGAGGATAATGGAAGGGTGGTTACGTAGGGGCCGGCGTAATAAGACATATAACAGTCGGATATACGCTATATTGAAAAAGGGTGACGTTAGAAGTACCTATAACCGCCAAGTGTCTATGGGGAGGTGTATGAGTGTCAAAGAAGCGAAAGTGGTCTGTCAGGATCGGGACAGATCCGTGATCTTTGTCTACCTTTTCACAGGGAATCAGGCGTGATGTGTATGTATGTATTATAAGTCCCCGAGGTTCTATTTACTCCAAAAAGTAATTGAAGAACGTTGAAACATATGTATGCGAATACTAATATGATCTTTGTTTTCAGGTAAAAATGTTTTCGCCATGGAAGTTACTCGTGTCCATTTTCTTGTTGACGATATTGACTACCACTGCGCATAGTAAGTTATATTATTATTATAATCATACCTTTACTACCTTCTAGGATAGCTCTATAGTCACTATCTAATAAAAAGAGCTATACATAAGCTTCAGGCTATACATAAGTTAGTTTGCAATTGAACAACTTGTTAGGTTGCTTTCTGACTACCTTACAAGAGATAATGGTTATGGAGTGTTTATTAAGTTATGTTCTGATGGATGTATGTATGTTGTGATGGCATATAAATGCCATTTCTTAGATATGCCTAAAACATTTGCAATTATTTTATATTAATTGAATATCGATGACAATCGCTAAATTTTATATCGGGCTACTCTATGATGCTCCCGTGGTAATCTGGAACGCAAAAGAATACAAATTAGCTGCAGTTCTTCCCGGAATGTCGTAGGAGGCAACTAAGGGACAACTCCAATATGCATACCAAAACTTGTCCTTGGAGATATTATCGTCTCCAAGGTTCTGTGCACCCCGAAAGGGATTATTAGACGTGAATGTATATATGTATTAATAATAATAACCTTTATTCACAAAAACATTAACACACACATACAGGAAATTAAAAAAAAAGAAAGAGAAAAAGAGTTTATACAAGTAAATTATTAAATCCTACCTGTGCATCTCATTGCCCAGTGAAATGGTCCCAGCTCAGCATATATTTATGCAATGATTGAAGTACAATCACTTCGCTGATCTTATGCTAGAACCATGAGGGTTATGTATTGCTCCATTTCTTTACCCCTAGTCCCATAATCCCTTACTATTGAAATTGAAAAAGAATGGTAGCTAGTTAGCATTCTACCACGTCCCAGACTACGAATCTTGTTGTTGTACGTAGCATTACTACGAATCCCGAGCACGTAGCAAATGCTACGAAGATTGAAATCAATGGCACAGATTAGTTAAAAGAGTTTCTCTATTTATAGTGTTTCTTTTTGTTCTGTGGTTCGGTAAACACGTTACGACTGGAATTTCAGATATAGTGGACAGGAATATAGAGTTATATGGTTTATTGGTATATAAGTTGGGATATGAATGACTATTTTGGATGAATTTTTACAAAGACCGCCTTTACTTACTACTACTACTACTTACAAAATTCATAAAATAACTTTACAACCATAATCTTTGAAACGTTGACAGGTCCAAAACTCTGATTACTTCTTTCGGGATTAAAGATGGATTATATATATATATACACAACGCTTTTACGACCAATTTAATCCCTGTGTGGTAGATAGAGTAGCCATTTACAATTATATGTATATGAACATATATATTATAAAATATATTCATATACATACGTATAGATAACAACAAATATTTCTTTTCACATATATTCAAAGTTAGTGTTCTATAACTTTCTTCAAATCAAAAGCTAAAACTTTCGTCATATGAAAAAGTTATAAGAAACTATTATCTACCTATTTTCTATTCAAATTGTTTGTAAAGTATCTAGGAATAAATCTTCACAACTTTTGGGTGTCACACCTTATATAATTATTTATGAGTGGTTGTAGGTTAGTAGGTAAGACCTCTGACTTCTTATTAGAGGTCCCAGGTTCGATTCTTGGCTCTGGCATGTACCAATTGTAATTTAAACAGGTAGTTTTAATTTACCTACGTATAAGGCGATACGGTTTACTACCTATCACGGTGGGTTCTGTCTATCTAGTGAAATTCTGGCTTTGAGAAATTCACACCTAACATGCCTTCGAAGTTTCGGAGATGGGCACTCAAGCCTTTGACTACCCTTGCTAGAATAAAAAGAAAGTGTGTATACACAAGTCGTGACGATATTTCAACATTCTTCAAAGTAGGTCAGTCGTTGGGGCTTGATTCTGTATCTATGGGTCCAGGGTTCTAACCTTAGAGCATGTACCAATGGAAATGAAGTTTCATGATTGTATATATACATTTTGGATACATTTCTCTGTGAAGGGGTAAGCAGATATCACGGATCCCCGTCTATCTCGATCCTGTGAAAGCGCTTTAGCTTCATTGACAATCATACACCTCCTCATACATACTACGGTTATAGGTTCTTCTAACGTCACCCTTTTACAATAAAACGTCTATCTGACTGTCATTTTGCATTGGAGTATATGGATTATTGGTTACTTAGTACGTGTATCATATGGAACTTTAATGATAGGTTGTTATTCCAACATCCAATAGATTCTATTGACCTTAGTAGCCTTTTACAACTATTGAGACGATAAATAGATAGATAGATTTTATATTTCTAAGCACGAGATTTACGTCGAAATAATATAATTAAAAGCCACAAATCTTGAGAAACAGTTTTTTCAGCCAAATTGGTTTGCTTTGTTGTTTTGTTCACTACAAAAGCATTTTTATATTGTAAAGGGGTATTGTTATAGTATTTTTAAAATCTGCTTTCGAATCTTTTGTTGGCTGAAGAAAGGGTTACGTAGAACATTTTCTGAGTTGAAATCTTAAAAGATTAACGGATTTTTGAGGTTAATTGGTAGTTATGTTTGAATATAAGGCATTTTTTCGTATTTTCAATAATTCCCTTTATTTTTAGGTTAGTCCAAGTTTATACTTATTTGATGTAACTCAATTAGTTAATGTTTAACGTTCTGCTCTATGTTTTAATTTTAAACTCTCATATATTAGGCCATGGATATAAGAATACTAGTAAAGCCTAAGTATTATTTACGTGTTTTAGTAGTACATACATACACATCACGTCCTTCTTCCTGTAGAGGAGTAGGTAGACATCACGGATACCTATCTGGCCCGATCCTGACAAACCAATATTTAAGTAGGCTATATTTGTGAGGTACTGTTGAGTTATAAAGTAAATAAATAAATTAATGTAATGTGCATATTTTAGCAAAATATGGTTCTTTTACGGTGAGGTATTATCAGCAATAGTCAAGCGGTAAATAGTTGTGATGCATTAATAGTAATATCACATCATCATTAATTGAATATTGATGACAGGTAAAATAACCTAATAATAAATTAACGAACCACTTATTTCTCAAGCCACTTATTCCTCTCTTACACATTTTTTTTATTTATTTATTTCCACAAATGTACAATAATGTCCTAACAGGAAAACCTTTCGACATTATTGGAGTAACAATAAAAAAAATTAACATAACGTAACAACACATAGGTTCAAGTACATAAGAAAACAAGCAGAGAGATTAACTAATTTCGTAGCATATGTAGCGCATGGCAACCCTCCTAAAGTCAGGCTTACTGCAGATGAAGAGGTCCACCGTGCCGGCTAGGCCGTTAAGCAGCCGGATGCCACGCACCAGCGGCGACTGCCGGAGCAGCTCGGTACGACATATTCATACCCCTACGTTTCCAACGGGATAGGCAGATACTATCGAACGCCACCTGGTACGATCCTGACAAGTCTGTCTTGCTTCACTCGCACCCATTAATAATAATACATAGAGCACATCATATTCTTATCATATCCTATGTTACCTCGGATATTATTGAAATTATACAAAAATTATAAATTCAATTTCCTTTCAGAAAATGCCGATAAATATCGTCGGGACGGAGTCTTGAACATGTTTCCCTTTCCAAGAGTGGGAAGATCTTCGAAGGAATATGCCGACATTGTGGATTTAGGTAAGGTTCAAGAGCCATACACACACACACACACATATATATCTATATATATACACGTCACGTCTTACTAAAAAGTGACCTAGAAGATATTATATCTCGGAGGTTTTATCCACCCGCAAGGGATCAAAGGACGTGAAGGTATGTGTATATATACATATATATAGGTAGGTAGGAAGGCTCCTAAGTCACTTTTTAGCTTGAATATTTGGGTTGCGATGTCATAATGGAACATTGGTGACGTGTTACTAGGTCATCGCCCAATAAATTATATTACCCTTAGTTCCTTAGTCGCTTCCTACGACATACCGGAAAGAATGGCAGCTAGTTAGCATTATTTTTAGGTTTCAGACTAGTACAGGCCAACAAAGGGAAGTCTAATACTGCATTTTAGCAAAATAGTACTTCAGTAGTAGTTCAATGGCGTTTGTCACTTTTGCTACTCCACTAACAACTTCACACCATTGAATGCCAATCGAACTAGAGATCGCCCCACATAAATTGGCAGTTGGAGGCGTCGCCACAGTCGCGTAATTCAGTGTTACCAGTAAACACGCCAAAACTAGCACTCACTGTGCCATACCCTATCACAAGCTCTCTTTGAATGTTATCTTATGATCTAAGTATAACAACAATAAAGATTATTATTTTTATAATTAACAAACATAAAGATTAAACGTATCCATATGGATCATAATTATTGTTAAGGAAAAACTGGCACACTGCTCACTTTCTTTGTAATCTTTATGTTTGTTAATTATAAAAATAATAATCTTTATTGTTGTTATCCTTAGATCATAAGATAACTTTCAATAAGAGCTTGTGATAGGGCCTATTTTGAATAAAAATATTTTGACTTTTGACTTTGATATATTAATTTGTTTTATTTGAGTTTATAGCTCTGCAACCAAAGACTGTTACAAATGAAACCTATAATGTATCGAGCCGTATGGCACAGTGAGTGCTAGTTTTGGCGTGTTTACTGGCAACAGTGAATTATGCAACTGCGGCGACGCCTCCATCTGCCATAATATATTCAAAATTATAAATATCACAAGCTCTCTTTGAAAGTTATCTTATGATCTAAGTATAAATTAAAAAAACTATTTCAAACATGGCACTGAGCATTGTCATTACATATTTTTTACCGAGGTTAGATCAGCGGAGACCCTAGCTTGGAGAAGAACTAACAAGAAACTCCGGAAATCAATTTATTATAATCACCCTTAACAAACATAAAAATTACAAAGAGTGAGCAAAAAACACAACGCTGGTAATACTAAATTTATCTTTCATGCAAAATAACAAGCAATGGCGGAAACGTCAAATTTAGTTCCAAGTTTAGCTACTGCCAATTTATGTGGGGCGATCTCTACGATTGAGAATTTACTGAACTACGATTTTGCTAAAATGAATTAGTGGTGGCTTATGTATGTATGCATACATACGCTTCATGACTTGTGCATACACACTCCCGTTTTATTGTGGTGGGGTAGTCAGAGGCTTGAGTGCCAATCTCCGAAATTTCGAAGATATTTTAGTTATGGATGACACAAAGCCCGCGTTTCACGAGATAGACAGCACCCAATTTTATATACATTCACGTCCTTTTATCACCTTCAGTGTGGACAGAACGTTGGAGATATAATAACTTCTAGGTCACTTTTTAGCATAAATATTTGTATTGCGTCATAATCAAACATTGAAGACAGGGTGTTAGGTCATAAGTCATAACCCAATAGATTTAATTTACCCCAAGTCCCTTGACCACCTCCAACGACATACCGGGAAGAACGGCAGCTAGTTAACATTCTTGTTACATCTCAGACTATTACAGGACTATATACCTCCCGTATATATGTATTATATACCCACAGATTCATTACAAAAACGCCAATTCATGCGGCCGTTCCCGCGCGTCGGCCGTAGTGCCGTGCCATTCTTCCTAGAACCGGTATCGGTACGGGATCCCTTCCTGCAGGGGATACCGGTAGACGAACTAGTGATGGGAAGACACCGGTATAATAAGCGGGAAGAGAAGCAGGAGCAAAATCCGGGAATGTGGTTCGGGCCGCGACTTGGCAGGTCGTCGAGGGATGTTGATGATGATAATGGTGAGATATGGGTTCCTAGTTATTTATAAACAGTCGCGATTTATACTCATTTTATTTACTATGAGAGACCGGGTCATGTAACGATAAATTCTTCCCGCGACCACGGCCTATGCAACTGGGTCGAAACGTCGGGCAAAATAAAGGTAATCAGATATCTTTATTAATTTATCGTGATATGACCCGGTCTGACATAGTAAATAAAATAAGGGTTCCTAGCTCAGTGGTGAAACGCTAAGAACATACATACATGTACATTGAGGATCTATAATCCTTTTCCGGGTGGATAGAACCTAGGTGATATGATTTCTCTCAGGTCTTTTTTTAGTATGAATATTGGGGTTGTGATTTCAGATGGAACATTGGTGACAAATTGCTAGCCTATCGCCCAATTTATTCCATTTAACTCTGATTCCAGTAAATCACATATACTCCTAGTCTTTTAGTTGCGTCTCAAAACATGCCGGGAAGAACGGTAGCTAGTTAGCATTCTTTTTACATCCTACTGCAAAGAAAACTGCTTTGCTAAGAGAATAGAAATCAAAATTTACCCGATTCATTTAGAAAGATATGTTACTTAGCCAATGTGTAAGTCAATACTATACGTTTGATTTATATACGCTATCGTTTTGCCAGTTGTCAATCTATACTGGAACCAATATACTTCACAATTTGTACGTGAAAGTAAGTCCAAAAACTCAAGTGTCTTACAAGTCAGTATGTAACTGATCATTTTATTCATTGTATTTATTATTATTTCTTGTGAGGCTGATGAGAGACTAGAGATCAATCGAAACTGACGTGCGATTGTCTATAGCTCTGGTAAAAGATCATATGGATTAATAGACATATGGAGTTACTATCTCTAACTAACACACAAGGAGTAAAAAGTAACTTAAATCTACAAAGGTCTTAAATTGATTCTTACAACAAACTATAAGTAATATGTAGTTTCTGACATTTTTTCATTAATTAAAACATGTAATACTATGTTATTTTTGCAGAAATAAGACAAAACCAGAATACAGAGGACTCAGAATTAGAAGAATCAACCCAATACAGAAAGAAAAGGGAGGTCAATTAAAACTAGTCAACAATGCTCCAATAAATACCCTTTATTCCTAAATTATGGATAAGTAACTCTTTATTTTACTAGACATTGATAAGTATCTGAAATTAACCTCCTTGTATAAAATCTTAAGTACATCTTTTAACTATTGCAGATATTTATAGTATATCTTCACGGGCATTATTTAATAATACAAACGTTTATTTCGCGGTTATTAATAAAAATACATTTATGAAATGCGTCGAATGCTATGGTGAGATATAACATCGTGAGGAAACCTACGTGTTCCACGAACAGGTAATAATAGTGCTTGTAAATGGCGACATGGTTTACCACCTGTCACATTGAGTACTGACTATCTGGTCAACATGTAAGTCTGAGGTGGCCATAGAATTACTACCTTCGCAATTGCGGAGATGGAAACCTGAGCCTCTGACTACCCCACAAGGGTTAATGATCGTGAACGCGTTTGTCTTTTTATCTTTGTTTATTTCACATCCACAAGACACAAACGAAGACATAATACAACTTATAAATAGTACAGATTTTAATACAAACACATTTCCTAAGTCCTTTAGTGTATCTTTACTTTCGTTACAGAGTTACAATAAGACAATCCTGTTTTAAATAAAAATAACTTTTCAATATATTTACGTAAGAAATATTATATTCAAAATGTCGTAAATTATTTACGGCAAATTATGTATTCCTTAAAACATATTGTATTATACGATTTATATATTTGGAAAATTCTGTAATTACATTGGATAGAATAAGATACTTAATTATTTCTTGGGCTGGGATTTTTGTGTTAGGCTGGCTTATTACATGTGTCCCTTATTGTATATAATATGCATGCGGGTAAAACTCAGTGGTTAAAGATTTGGGAAGTCGGTTGTAGGTTCGATCTCTAACAAACCAAAATCAAGAATGGAAATAACATCATACGAGTATACGTATATTATCCCATTTTGAGCAGTAACCCATTCTGTGTACTTCGTTTCATCATAAACAAGTACTCATGTGACAGTTTATGTTTTTTTAAGATACTAGCTATTAAATTAAAAAAAAGAATGAGGCATCCTAAACTTTCGTAAGATTCTTTTTTATGGTCACCCATTCAATTGCTGACTCAGTGTTGCTTAATTTAACTACTACTACTATTTTACGATTAATATTTAGTCGTATTTTCTGATACTAGGGTGATTTAACGAGAAGTGGTGTTTAACGGTTTATTGGTCAACAGTTGGTAAATTGATTGATATAAAGGATATTGAATATATTTATCTTTCCTTATAAAAGAAAACGTGGTTATTTACAAGTATTGTGGCACTTAAATTCTTAACACTTTCTCGTGTATTAATGCTTTGTGTCAATCAATCAATCAGCCTATGTCAGTCCACTACTGGAAGTAGGTCTCCCCAAGAGTACGCCACAAAACACGATCACTCGTGACCCTCAGCCAACCACTACCAGCGACCTTTTTCAGGTCATCGGTCCACCTGGCAGGGGGGCATCCTATACTACGCTTACCGAGACGCGGCCGCCATTCGTATGATGTTTTGTGTATTGACCAAGAATATATTTATACAGATCATCATAATAACACATAGAACATTCGAGTATACGACATACTGTAAAAGGATGATGTTAGAAATACTTATAGCCAGCGAATGTCTACGTGGACCTGTTTGGATGTCGATGAAGTTAGAGGTTTTTATCTTGATAGGGAAAATAGGGATCCGTTATCTTTGCTTACCTTGTGTGTGACGTGAGATGTATGTATGGCGAAAATAGACAAAAATCTTATTTTCTAAGAGTATTGTCATACTTTTATATACATACTCGTCACGTTGACTTCCTTTAAGTGGGGGGCAGAGAATCGGAAACAATGTGGAAGCAGCCAACACAAAAATTAGGAAATAATTAAGTGGAAATATTGAATAATTCTAAGTTAATAAATATTATATACCTTAATAGAAATATAAGCATTAAATTCCTCCATATTGTTAAATTTGTGTAAGTAATAAGCAAATTATAAAACGAGAAGAAAGATTTATATTCGTCGTTTCATTTCATTTATATTCACTTCTACGGTGAGGGAAAACATCGTGAGGAAATCTTCCCTTTCCCCGAACAGTTAAGAGTCAGTACTTGTAAATAGCGACTTACCACCTGTCACGTTGAGTACTGACTGTCTAGTCAACACGTGGGTTCGAGATGTCCAAGAATTACAACCCTCGCAATTGCGGAGATGGGCACCTGAACCTCTGACTACCCCGCAAGGGTTAATGGTCGCGAACGCGTATGTCTTTGTCTCTATCTGTTTAGCTATTTTCATTGAATAACATATATACTCTCAACTAAGTAATTTATTCGTTATGAAGTAATAAGACATTTAAATACAACGCCTTTACTCTTGACTTTCAATTTGGTATGTCATAGGAAACTAGTTATGAAAATTGAATGGGATCTTACATATAAGGCATAATATGACATAATGATGTCATAACAACCCAGCTAAATATTCTGAGGGACAGATATTAGATCTATTTCCAAGACTAGGAGTCAGTGCTTATAAATGGCGACCCGGTTTTACACCTGATATTGACAGTAAATTATAATAATAAATAAGCGTTTATTCACAGCCACAAAAACATACACAATACAAAACGTTTACAATTATAACTTACAAACTACGGGGTATAACTTGTGCATGTTACTGTCGTAGCAAAAGGGTTCCAACTCAGCTGGGTATGTTGCGTTTGATAGCTGGTTATTACAGAGATTTTAAATAAGTAAATCACTCCACTATGTGCCAAAGTGTAAAATTACGGCCACTGAAGTATTACTGTATCGATACTGAAGTCATATTGTGCCTACAATGCATTAGTGGAGTAAGGACCCTGTTCTGTTCAAGCATTCACTAGTGGGAGTAAAATTGTATTTAATAAAATACATTTGCGGAGTACACAAAATACTAAGGTGACAAACAACATCGTGAGAAAACCTACTTGTTTCCAGAACAGGTAATAGTTAGTGCTTGTAAATGGCGACATGGCTTTCCACCTGTCACATTGAGTACTGACTATCTGGTCAACACTTGGTTCGAGGTGGTTAAAGAACTAATTGTGCAATTGCGGAGATGGACTCACAACCTCTGACTACCTCAAGGGTTAATGGTCGTGAAGGAGATTCTTTTTAGATTCTAAAGCTCCGTCTTCAAGTTAGTGGGTTTGTAGCGGTAATACGTATAGTGTTAGCATATTTCATTATTGCTGACTAGCAATTAAACTAGTTTACATACTTTATTAGTATATTCACCAGTCACAATTAATACTTAAACGAGAATACACATAAATATATACAATACATATATATATATATATACATAAATATGTACCATCATCTAAAGTTAACCTTTGACTTTTATCAGCTAATTATAAGAACTACCCCATTAGATAAAGGTTGATAAATATTCCCCGTGCTATTTTTAGAAGAAACTGAATCACTATGGTATTAAATGCATATACATCACTCCCATTTCCCTACAAAGGGGTAAGCAGAGATTACGAAACCCTATTTGTCTTGATCTTGAGAAGCCACTTTCGCTTATTGTCACCTATACACCTCTTCATACACACTCGACAGTTATTAGTACTTCTAACGTTATTCTTAATTCAATATGGCGTCTATCATTTTGAATGTGGAAAGCATCTCGGACACATAATATCTTCATAGTCACTTTTAACCTTACAATATAATTTTTCGTGACTTTAATATACTATTCTAATAATATTTAGGACACTATAACACCAATTGAACTAGCCCCTTGGTAAGTTCGCTTAAGACTTGTATTAAGGGTACTAGTTAACGTATATTTAACAAATATATACTTATTATACATAGATTAATACATATATAGTATACATAATCAACGACCAGACTGAAAAGCAGAAGAAAAGCATTTCTTAACTCTGCCTCCACTGGAAATCGCACCCAAGACCTCATGATTAGCGTTCAGGTGGTTAACCAATCGCGCCACGGAGATTGTCATACATGAACATTATTGAAAAGTTAATCCAATAGATTCTTCTACCCTAGTCCCTTAGTCGCCTCCTACATGCGGGGAAGAACGGCAGCTAGTTTGCTTTCTATTTACGTCACAGATTAACACAGTACACAATGGCATATATACAGAGTGGCGCATTCAAAACGGTCAGTATGGGGAAGTCTGTTCTTAGGAGCCATGTCACCGATTTTAATAAAAATAAAAACTGCATTCAAACTTTCTTTGAAAAAATAACTGTATCCAGTACGGGACTCAAACTCGGTTGCTTTGAAAAAATAAACTTGCCCTTTTCACTTTTTCTTTTTATATATCGATTGTGTAGGTCTAAAGCTGTAAATGTCTCTATGAAACATGATGTCCAAAATGAATAAAATGCATTGTTTTGGCATACTTTATATTTGTATATTTGGCATACAATTAAGTCAATAGAAGCCGTGACGTCATTGACAGCTAGTGCAAACAGGGTGTTTCGTGCTCGTTAACCAATGGTCACGATTTGCGAATAATTGTACACAATTCGTAACACCATGTTGATACAGTGCTCTCAGTTTGGTTAGGGTTAAATTTAAAATGATAGTTGTAGCTGGTGTATGGATTTGTGGTTATTGTGCAAAAGGCCTTTATAATTTCTATATTTATACCGCCGAGAGTGTATGAGAAGATGTATGAATGTCAATGAAGCGAAAGTGGTCTGTCAGGATCGGGACAAATGGGGATCCGTGATCTCTGCCTACCTCTCTACAGGGAATCAGGCGTGATGTGTATGTATGTATTTATACCCAAGTACAAAATTACTGTATTATGATAAAATCTACTTTGGCAAATTTGTGTTTAATTCTGATTTCTGTGTATAAACTAATAGTTTATTATTTTGATTTTTGTAGATCGCAAGCTGATCACATAATGAGTCTGTTTAGCATTTAAAATTCCAGATCATTTGTTTTATGGTAATAGTTAGTGCTTGTAAATGGCGACATGGCTTGACATCTGTCACACTAAATACTAATTATCTGGTCAACACGTGGGTTCGAGGTAGCTATAGAATTACTACCTTCGCAAATGTGGATATGAACACCTGAACCTCTAACTACCCCGCAAGGGTTAATAGTTAACATTAGAGAAATAAAGTACTTAAATCTTATTAAATATTATTTATTCCAATTTGCTTAAAAAAGCATACCAATAAAAAAAGAAAGAGATGATACACGCGTGAGTAGACATAAAATAAAAAAATCTATTCACCATCCAACGCACCACCCGACGAACAACCCGACCACATACAGCCAAGTCGGGTGCAAATCCATACTACTGTTGCAGTGGTCGTGGAAACATTGACACACTGTCTCTAAATGGTCGGAGCTGTCTGCTTTGTAACAGTCTTCGTGATGTCGGATCCAACCACAGCCTCTGGTAACTCGCTGCTCCGGTTCTCTATCGGGATGGAATACTGAAAGAGAAACGTGTAAGATGACTTTAAACATACATACATATGTAATATAATATGGTAGATATTATGAACAATATTACAAAGTTTTTCTTTTTTATTTTTCTTTCATAACATATACATACATTCATCCTTGAATCTCTTTCTTTGAATAGAAATTCCAAAACGCGAGCTCTTAAATCACATTTTTAACATTAATTTTTGGATTGTGATACATTGGTGACAGGTTTCTAGCCTATCGTCTAATAAATTCAATCCCTTATTCTTTAATCGCCTTCGACGGAAGAGTCAATTAGTTAATACTATTTTTACGTCCTAGACTAGGTCTAGAAAAACAAAACAATGTAAAAAAAAATAAGTCCTCAGACACAGGAATTGATTAAAGTAATTCCATTGCATTTTTCTCTCATAAAATTAGCATTGCTATTCAGAGAGCGAATGCTATCAGTTTCTTGGGAACCCTACCACTCTTCAAAGATGACTGCAAATAGACTCTGTTTAATTTAATTCTTTTAAATTTCTTGTAAAGATTCTATTTTTAAAATGTTATTAAATACACATCACGTCCGATTCCCTGTAGAGAGGTAGGCAGATCACGGAACCCCTTTTATGGGTATCCTGACAGACCACTTTCGCTTCATTGACACTTATATATATTCTCATACACACTACAATGATAATTAAAGACCAATACAAACACATACGCTTCACGACTTGTGTATACACACTCCCTTTTATTATGGCGGGGTAGTCAGAGGCTTGAATACCCATCTCCGAAATTTCGAAGGCATGTTAGGTATGTGTCATTCGAAGCCCGCGTATCACTAGATAGACAGCACCCAACATGATAGGTAGTGAACCGTATCGCCGTATATAGGCACTGACTATTACCTATCCTGAGAGATAGGCAGGTTTCCTCACGATGTTTTCCCTCACCGTTAGCGACTGTAAATTATGTACGTAAATGAAAAATACATATTTAGTTTACATTCATTGGTACATGCCAGAGTCGGGATTCCAACCTAGGACCTATCTCATACGAAGTCCGAGGTCTTACCCACTGTGCTACAGCCGCTATAAAATAAAGACCGATAGTTATATCTAATTATTATTTTAGGTATTTTCAATTAGAATAGTTGACGTTTCTTTGTTTATAATATTCTTTATAAATATGAAAAAAAGTATAAAAGACTTTGAACCTACTAGTCTGCATAATCTTCCGGCAGAAGAAGTTGATGGCGACGGGGCTCTGCACCGTCTGGTCGCAGTTCACCAGCGGCACCATGAGGCTCCTGCTCTCCAGGTCTATTCGGTCCACGTCCAGACAGGCCGAGTTGTTGGCACTGCTGCAGTAGTAGCAGAAGATCGCGGAAGCTGGGAGAAGATTAGAGTATTTTGACTATAGTTATTATGACTTTAGTTATCCTTCAGGATAGGTAATAGTCAGTGCTTATATACGGCGATACGGTTCACTACCTATCACGTTGGGTGCTGTCTATCTAGTGATACGCGGGCTTCGAATGACACATACCTAACATGCCTTCGAAATTTCGGAGATGGGCATTCAAGCCTCTGACTACCCCGCCATAATAAAAAAGGGAGTGTGTATACACAAGTCGTGAAGCGTATGTTATGTTATGTTTAATATGAAGCCTGAAGTGGCAGTGGGCTGGCCACGTCTGCCGTAGAACCGACGACCGTTGGATTAAAGTTTTTTTCAAATGGTGGCCGCGTCTCGGTAAACGTAGTATAGGACGCCCTACCTGCTAGATGGACTGATGACCTGAAAAAGGTCCCTGGTAGTGGTTGGCTGAGGGCCACGAGTGATCGTGTTTTGTGACGTTACCTTGGGGAGGCCTACGTCCAGCAGTGAACTGAAATAGGCTGATTGATGACAGCTTATTACACTAATGTACCATTGATTCTTTCTATGACATAGCAAGTAAGGCAGAAGTTATCATATTATTATTCTATTTACGAATTGGGGACTAAAGGGTGACTTATGTACGAGTATGTATTTATGCAAAGTTTAAACATATTGACTTACCATCATAAACGTAGCTTAAAAAGATAACAGCAAACACAATATTAGAGAACCGGTTCATTTTCGTATTGCGTTTGATATCGGCAACTTAATCTGAAATTTGGAAAATATATTGTTTACATATTTTACCTGAATGCTAATCGTGGATTCGGGTTCGATTCCCGGTGGAGACAGAGTTAAGAACTATGCTTTTCTTCTGCTTTCCAGTCTGGTTGATTTTATATGTCATATATCCATGTATAATAAGAATATATTCTAATTACAATTTTATTAAGATTAACTAATTTGAATGACAATTTTCCATTGCAAAATGTTTTTTTTAAATAAGTGATATTATGATCCATATGTTGAATAAAAACGATTCATTTCAGTTCAAATAATACGTATATTAATGAAAAATTTTATATTAGAAATACCTAAATTATTTACTTTACTCTTAGCACAAGCATAAGGTTAATTAGTATTCATTATTGTGTTTACCCTATCTGCTAAAAAGGGCATGAAAAGGTTGTTTTTGTTCAAAATATTTAGAATATTAATTTATGTACCATTCCTTTATTATTATGCGAATTTGCTGTAGGTTGTATTCAAAAGGTAAATGATAATGTAACGTTTAATTTTAGGAACATTTCTAAACATACACATCACGCCCGTTTCCCTATAGAGGGATAGTCAGAGATTAAGTGTCCCCATTTATGCCGATCCTGACAAACCACTTTCGCTTCATTGATACTCATATACACTCGGCAGGTAAAATTATATTTTTCATATTTAGTTGAAATGGGTGAATATTGAAAAGAATGTAATAGTACTTTATTAAAGAAACATTTATTTATATCAAAAGTGACCTAGGGCACAGATAATATAATACTATCTAGGGTATGTTATGGTGTCTCCTATGTTCTGCCCACCCCGAAAGTGGTTAAAGACGTGCATTTGTATCTATGTTATTAAATACATATACATATAGACGACCTCCGTAGCGCAATCGGTTAGACACCTGAACGCTAATCGTGGGGTCCCGGGTTCGATTCCCGGTGGAGGCAGAGTTGAGAACAACGCTTTTCTACTGCTTTCCAGTCTGGTTGTTGATTATATATGCTATTTATGTATTTATCTATGTATAATATGTATACATTTCTTAAATTTACGTTGACTAGTACCCTTAACACAAGTCTTAAATGTACTTACCAAGGGGCTAGTTCATGTGGTGTAATAATGTCCCAATATTATTATTATTATATATAAAAGCCTAGCTGCATCGTATACTGAGGCAGCACCTTTTCACTGCATCAAAGTTATTCATTCATGGTATTTATTATGTGTGTTAATGTTATTTACTGCAGTGAATAGTGTTTTTTTTTCTTTCTTTTAAAAACATTGAACATTTTTATAGTATTCAGCCTATATTATTAGATTCATTCCCGTACTAACCTGGGCCTTAAAAGAATGCTAACTAGCTGCCGTTCTTCCCGGCATATCGTAGGAGGCGACTAAGGGACTAGGGGTCAATGAACTATTGGGCAATGAGCACGCCAACGTGTCACTAATACTATATATCAATAGCACAACCCTAATAGAAATAGCATAAAATAAGGATATGTTGTGTTTTCGATATTCTGTACACCCCAAAAGGGATTAAGAGACTTGGATGTTTTTAGATTTATGATTCATTGCATAGTTCAATTGGTTTGTTACGTAATAGAACATTTTTAAAATACCTATAGTCTCTGCCTATCCCGTTAGGGACGTAGAGGCATGAATATGTATGAAGAAGTAATAATAATAACTTTCACGACCATTAACCCTTACGGAATAGTCAGAGGTTTGGGTGTTCTTTGAAATTGCTAAGGTAGTAATTCTATGGCCACCTCGAACCTACGTGTTGACTAGATAGTCAGTACTCAATGTGACAGGTGGTAAGCCATGTCGCCATTTACAAGCACTCACTATTACCTGTTCGGGGAACACGTAGGTTTCCTCACGATGTTTTCCCTCACCGTAGTATTCGATGCACTGCGCAAATGTATTTTTATTGCGTAAATGTACAAAGATATCTAGAATATACAGAAATTGTTATTTCCTTGGTTAAATTACATGATATTAAATTACAAAACTAGAATTAAGAAATACATAATTTAAAGTAATTATAAATTCGACTTACCTATTCACTTATTAGTTTAGTGATATACTATATACTAGGTTTTCTAACAAATAAAAACTTCTAACATGTATGTATGAATGTATTATTACAAAAACTCTATGCTACAGCAATATTAGTAATCGTCGGTTCGCAACTTGACCGTTACTGATGCGAAATCCCACATATTACGCCCTAGTACTCACGTCGCGGACTAATTAGATTACTGGCATCGTACAAAATGACACATACTTACTAGTATTACATATGCATTCACGTCCTTTAATCCCTTGCAGCGTGGACAGTACTTTAGAGACAATAAAACATCTCATTGGACGCTTATTAGCATGAATATTGGGGGTTATGTCATATGGATCATTAGTGACAGATTGCAAGCCCATCGTTCAATAGATTCCATTTAGCTCTAGTCCCTTAGTCGCCTCCTACGACATGAATGGAAGAACGGCAGCTAGTTAGCATTCTTTTTACGTCCCAGCGTAGAACGGGGCTAATACTACGAGTACGGGTATTTTTGTTGAAATAAGTCTTGTATATTTCAATGTTTATCTTAAGTGTAATAAGGTTGTGAAGGCATTAAGTAATAAGAATTAAAATAATATATGCAAAATCAAAAGTCCTTACATATAAAATTCGCAATAAAAATACCATTATTTGAATTTGCGTAATGCATCGGATTCTATTACGGTGAGGGAAAACATCGCGAGGAAACCTACCTGTTCCCCGAACAGGTTCAGTGCTTGCAAATGACGACATGGCTTGGTCAACACGTGGGTTCAAGGTGACCATAGAATTACTACCTTCGCAAATGCGAAAATAGACACCTGAATCTCTGACCCCGCAAGGGTTAATGGTCTTTATTGTTTATCTAAAATTCCTAGTTAATTTAATAACAAACTAATTCACTTATATGTACGTAACTAGTGTATTTAAACACTAGTGTTCCATATTTGTCGTGATGATAATGTAATAAGGTTAGGATGGCATGACGCAACACACTATTAGCGCTTCCTGCTCGTAGTTTAGCGTACACCGCGTTATCTGGCCACAGTGACGGTATCTGTCGTTCAAAGATTGCAATGTTGTATAATAGTGCGGAAATGAATGAGAGCAAAGACATCACTATCACTACAAAGTATAAAACAAAGTCACTTTCTCTGTCCCTATGTCCATTTGTATGCTTAAATCTTTGAAACTACGCAAAGGATTTTGATGCGGTTTTTTAATAGATAGAGTGATTCAAGAGGAAGGTTTATATGTATAATAATATCCATTAAATAGTGGAGTAGGCTATATATTTTATACCCGTGCGAAGCCGGAGCGGGACACTAGTTTATAATAAAAAATATGAACAAGATGTAACACTAGAGAGGGATTACATGAAAACCGGATTCAGACAGTCAGCACCCCACATAATAGTGACATGTTGGAATGTCAATTTCCACTATAACCATTTAATACCTTATTTAAATATAACTATTATAGCTTTATCCCAGACAAAACGTAATCATGTATTTATTTAATTAAGGATATCAAGGATGAATATTTAGAACATTCATTTAAGGAAACATAAATGCTTATTAGGATTATATACACATAAGTACAGATTTTATATAAATAGATATATTTACGCCTCAACGTCCCAAACTGGATAGACGGAGATTATCAATAACCGACTTCGAACGACGACAAATCTCTCTTGGTTCACTCACACCCATTAACCCTCTCATACATGCTCTTCTGTTCTTCACACTAGGTACAACTTGAGGAGAATGTCTCAATTTGATCTGTAAAGGTTCTACGCAGCCTACCCCGTCGAACTCTACCGTCCACTTTGGCCTTACAGATTCCTTTCGTAACCCCCTTTCATCCTTCCACGCCATGTGCCCAAACCACCGCAACATACCTTTCATTTTACAACATTATGTCAGAGAGACAGGGTAGTTAGAGAAGAATCTGACAGGGCGCTGCAATGGAGACTGCTGCAACGTAGCCGAAACGTCGGGTTAATAACGTTAACTTTATTATATAAAAACTTACGCGATAAGTCCCGTTAGTTATTAATCATGAGTATAAATCGCTATTCTCTTAAAACTTACATTATGAAAGTAAAGTTAGATGCATGTATGTGAGAGTTTAATAGCTTTGCACTTATTACATAGATGTTATCATTCCCGATGCAATGTATTGAGCAATTATAGCTGTTTAATGCACTAATTCTTTAAAGTGCTTCCTTTGTAACTACAGTGTGATACTTTTTATGAAATATGGCAGGTTTATGGTAAAGAAAAATTGTGCGGTAAGTTTGCCTACTATTTGGAATAGTCAGTGTTAGAATGTGAGGATATAGCCTATTTTTAGTCACCATATTGATGGCAAGTCACTGTTATTATATACTGACTATATGGAGCATGTGATATACTAGCATTCTCATGGTGTTTTTCATCATCGAAAGCAACAGATCGTGATTATGTAAATGGTCACCCATCCTTACTCCGAATGGCGAATGGCCAATGTTGCTTAACTTCAATAATCTAATCAGAACCAATGAAGACGTTGCTACGATTTTATAGTCATAGAACAGCTAAGCTGGCAACCTTCAAAGAAAGTTACTCAAACTCTCACTACCCCAAAACATAAGAACATAACAGCGAGAATATCATAAAAGCATGTAAGAGAAGGTCCATAGGTGTGACGTTCGATAATATCTGACTATCCCGTTAGGTGCGTAGAGTCGAATATATGAATGTATGTATTATTACAGAACGTATCTTTTTCACACATCCTGTACTTTCGAAGAACAGAAGTGCAATTTTTCGTATCCTTTCAACGCCTAATTTGTTATTGCGTGGGTAAAGGTGAGACTATAAGAGTAGCGGGAGCGATTTAAGATATTAAAAAAGAAAAGATATTATTATTATTTAATATCTTATTCATATCATTGGAAAGCGTGACAAGCATTGCTCATAAACTCAGTAATTTCATAATTACTAATATACTTCAATTAATTATTAAAGGCGTTAAATAAACTCAATAATACATATTCACAAATACAAACACGTTCACGATCATTAACCCTTACGCGGTAGTCAGAGGCTCATGTGTCCATCTCCACAATTGTGGAGGTAGTAATTCTATGGCCACCTCGAATCCACGTGTTAAACAGATAGTCAGTACTCAGGTGGTCAGACAGGTGGTAAACCAAGTCACAATTTACTAGCACTATTACCCGTTCGTGGAACATGTAGATTTTGCTCACGATGTTTTGCCTCACTATTTTTAGCTTTATTACCATTGGTACATGCTTATGCGGGGATTGAATCCTGTACCAACTTATACAGAGTTCAGCCTTAAACAACTGAGCCAAAGGCGAATAGATATTCATAGATATCTAGCATAAAAATTACTTAGTAAGTCTAGTTACTTTCATTACTCGTAAATATGACACGAGTTTTTTTGGAACTTTTTAGTTTGTCCTTGCCTTTCAGGTACAAAGATTTTATAATATTTATATAAATGAACTCAATTATGTATTATATTATAGGTAGGCGAGCGAATTTAACTTTCATAGAATAAAATCGCTCAGCCTATCACTGTAACCGCTTCTTTAACCTAGCAGAACGATTAAACTAATTGGAGTACTGTCTCGATATTACGATAATGTCTTTGTCAACATAAGTTTGACTATTCTTGGTGTTAGACTACGTAATATTACTGAAAAATTAGTAAAAGTTTTAAAAATATAAAAATTGAAGTACAATATGAAACCTACGTAGTTAATTATGGGTCTGGGGTCTTAAAGTAACTGGGTCTTAAAGTATTCAAAAAAAATGAAATAAACAATTTGTGCACTACTTAACACATTTACATGAATAAAAAACATTGGAACTGAAAATTTCGACGCAATGAAAAAGTGATTGTAAATTAGGTATTTAATTATTTAATACTAAAGTATTAAGCAACTTCGAATTAAATCAGAAACTATACTTTAATTGGAATATATTCTAGAATAGTATGACTTTTTTTTAAATAAATTAAATATCAGCTATAACATAGTTACTAAACCATGGCAAAAACAGATAATTTCGAATCCCGAATAACAATAAGAAACAGCTTATTTTACGAAGAACCCACTTTGGTCTACTGGAAGGACTTCAGACACTTGAACCCTGGGCTCGTGGTGAAGAAGAAGAGAAGCCTCAGGGTTCGGAGTAAGCTGAAGAAGTGGTTCAGCGCCATGTTTCAAGGTCTTCGGCAGTTTCTGTATGAAGGATCTTTGCATGGAGTCAAGTAAGTTTGAAAAGGTTTGAGAACCTCTGTCACGCTATTATTTAACCACCTGAAAGCAGATAAAATAATGCCCGTGCTAGCTGGCACGTAAAAAATACTAATTAGCTGCCGTTCTTCCCAGCATGTCGTAGGTGACTAAGGGACAAGAGGGATGTCATCTATTCAGCGTAAGGCAACCCGTATCATTGTTTACATCACAGCCCCAATATTGATGCTTAAAAGTGACATAGGAGATATTATTTGAGGTTCTACCCACTCCGAGAAGGCTTAATTGATATGACTATACAGGATGGCGCATTCAAAACGGTCAGTATGGGGAAGTCTGAAACTATAAGAGATACGAAGATTTGTTCTTAGGAACCATGTCACCGATTTTGATAAAAAGAAAAACTGCATTCATACTTTCTTTGAAAAAACAACTGTATCCAGTACGGGAATCGAACTCGGTTACTTTGAAAAAATAAATTGGCCCATTTCACTTTTTCTTTTTAAATATCGATTGTGTAGGTCTTTAGCTGTAAATGTCTCTATGAAACATGGTGTCGAAAATGAATAAAATGCATTGTTTTGGCATATTTTAGTTTATCATATTAGGTTTTCTAAGTGACCACCGTTGTTTTCAATACAATATTCAACACGTTTAGGTAAAGATCTTACTATTGAATTTTGTATTTTCATGTAGTGAATTTGCGTTACAATTGACTTTATTACTACTTTTAGGTCTTCAATGGTGTCATAGCTTGTTTTGTAAAATTCTTCCTTAACGTAATCCCACAAGAAATTTTCTAATATGGTTTAACACGTCACTTTAAGTGGACTTTTCAATAGATTGTTAGTTTTTGATTACTGTAGATAACAAAACCTCCTTAAAGGATTAATGCAATGCTAATTCCTCATGATATGGTGTATGTAATAAGTAGGAAAGTACAAAACTACAACCAGCCATAGAGACAATTTTACATGTCTGTTGAATATTGTTACGGTGTATGTAAACTACTATGATAAACTAAAGTATGCCAAAACAATGCATTTTATTCATTTTCGACACCATGTTTCATAGAGACATTTACAGCTCAAGACCTACACAATCGATATTCAAAAAGAAAAAGTGAAAAGGGCCAATTTATTTTTTCAAAGCTACCGGGTTCGATTCCCGTATTAGATACAGTTGTTTTTTCAAAGAAAGTTTGAATGCGGTTTTTCTTTTTATCAAAATCGGTGACATGGTTCCTAAGAACAAATCTTCGTATCTCTTATAGTTTCAGACTTTCCCATACTGACCGTTTTGAATGTGCCACCCTGTATATGTTACAAAGGAAATTCCTTCAATTTAACCAGCGATTTTCCTTCCAACCTCATACTACCAGGGAACTAACTTATCTTTTTTTATCTTCCCTTTTTCTCCCATTTCATTTACTCACGAAAGACTCAACCTATTGAACTTCCAGATATATCTTCGAGCCAACCTTCAGCCGCAAAGCGAAGGCGACCTGGATCATCATCATGGCGTGTTCCCTAGCCATGTGCTCCGCCCATATCATCAGACTATTCTCCAAGTGGCACTCCTCACCGTTCGTGAACGTGATGGACTCGCTACCCACGCCAGTGTGGGCGGTTCCCTTCCCGAGTGTAGTGGTGTGTCCTCATCTACATGTGAAGATGTCGTTCGCGAATGTCAGTGCTTTGGATCAGTGAGTTTCAACAGACAAATGGTTTAAGACTATTAAACCTTGGGGAGTTAGAGGTTCATGTGTTCATCTTCAATGAAGGTAGTAATTCTATTGCCACTTTGAATCTACGTTTTGACCAGTCAGTACTCGATGTGAAAGGTGGTAAGCCATGTTGCCATTTACAACTTTACAAGCACTGGTTATTACTTGTTCGGGGAATAAGTAGGTTACCTCACGATGTTTTCCCTCACGGTAAAATCCAATTTTTAAAGTCTGAAGAAAGTCGGTCCTGTGCTAGACTGGGACGTAAAAAGAATGCTAAGTTTTGGCGTTCTTCCCAAAATGTAGGAGGGTAAATGGAATTTATTGGGCGATGCGCTAGCTGTTACCAATGCTCCATTATTACATGTTCACTCTAATACTCATGCTAAAGAGAGAGCTAGGAGATATTATATCTCCGAGGTTCTGTCTATCCCGAAAGGGATTAAAGGATGTGAATGTATGTGTGAAGAAATTCGGAGTCTCTTGTTCGTTAGGGCTAACTCAAATACACATATACACAACACGTAGTGAGCACTGGTCTACGTGTGTTCCGATCTCGAAAAACCAATTTAGCTTCATTGATACTCAATGGTAAATTCGGGTTCCGAATTAACAGTAAAGTTATAGTTTTAAATTACATAATAATGCATGAAAATTTTGTCTAATAGTGAATATAAACATGTGCATCTGGATTGAGGGCCCATTTTTCAAATATTGGACAATCGAAATGAAACTCATTCATTTAGTAAAGAATTTGAAAAACCTATAGCATTTATTCTTAAATTTCTTAAACTTGAAACAAAACAGTTATTGTCAAAAAACTTGGGCCCTCAATCCAGATGCACACCGTCATAAAACGTAAAGGGTGATAATACTGAAGTCAAAAATCAACGAATTCAGTTTACTTTTTGTTAAAAACAAACATGCTGGAAGTTAAGGAACACTGCCGATTGCGACGTAAAATAAGAACGAGATTTAATAATACGTTATATTGATACCGTTTCTTTTAGCCTTATTTGTATTCTCTGTACCCAAAAATAGAAAAGTGAGATATTATATAAGCGAGATGGCGAAAGTAATTATAAAAATAAAGTAAATTCATAATAATTGTTGTCGAAAAATAAAATTCCTTTCATATTTCTCCAAAAACCCAACTACTAAAAACACTCAAACAGTCTATTAAGATCCCTCGTGTAATACATGTTGCAGGCATGAGGCGTTCTTCGCTTCGCTGGTCTGTCCCCAGATGAAAACCCTGAGCACGAAGCAGCCTCTAAGCCCAGACCAGAACCAGAGAATGCAGGACTTCATCACCAATGTGAGAGAACTTGTATATAATAATAATATTGTAGGACGTTATTTCACCAATTGAACTAGCCCTTTGGTAAGTACATTTAAGACTTGTGTTAAGGGTACTAGTCAACGTATATTTAAGAAATGTATACTTATTATATATAGATAAATACATATATAGCATATATAATCAACAACCAGACTGGAAACCAGAAGAAAAGCGTAGTTCTTAACTCTGCCTCCACCAGGAATCGAACCCGGGACCTCACGATTAGCGGTCAGGCGTCTAACCGATCGCGCCTCGGAGGTCGTCGTATATACTAGTATTAAGGTTTTAAGAGATTCGCGATTTATACTCATGAGTAATAACAAACGGGACTCATCGCGTAAGTTTTTATATAATAAAGTTACCTGTATTAACCCGACGCTTCGGCTATATGCAGCAGCCATGGTCACGGGCAGACTCAATAAAGGGTTAATAAAGGTAACTTTATTGTATAAAAAATTACGCGATAAATCGTGTTTGTTATTAATCATATACTAGTATTATCTCCTAAATCAGGCCTTATAATCACTACAGGCTTAAAAACATACATACACATAATCATGGATGTTTCTTAGTAGAGGTAGGCGGACAACTTGGATTGCCGTCTGTTCCGATCTTGATAAACCACTTTCGCTTCATTGACACTCATACACCATCTTATACACACTCGGTTGTTATAGGTACTTCTAAGGTCATCCTTTTTCAGTATGGCATCTATCTTGAAACAGTTAATAGTTAGTACTTGTAAATTTGGTAAGGCCGTAAAAAACTAATTCCAAAATTAAAAGACAAACGCGTTCACGACCATTAACCCTTATGGGGTAGTCAGAGGTACAGGTTTCCATCTCCGCAGTTGCGAAGATAGTAATTCTATGGCAACCCGGAACACACGTGTTGACCAGATAGTCAGTATTTAATATGGCAGGAGGTAAGCCATACCGCCATTTACAGGCACTAACTATTACCTCTTCGGAGAACAGGTAGGTTTCCTCACGAATGTTTTCCCTCACTGTAATATTCAGTGCATTTTGCAAATGTATTTTTACATACATACATACACATTCTATGGTTCGTCAACAAAGTCAACAGCTCAGTGAATGTTGAAAATACAAATAATTATTTTCTGCTGAATATTTAGTCAATTGTGATGCCAAACTGCTAAGTATGTTTGCTTTGGGATTATATTTGGATCCTCAACTGGAACGAACCGAAGAACAAGAAAGAGGAGAAGAATTGAACTTCGAGTTCTTTTTTCTTCGGTTGTGGCGGCTGGCGGCGTTGGTGTAACCATAGCGACTGAATAACAAGTGCAAACGCCGTGGTATCAGTGTTTGTACTGGAGCCGACATAACCTTAGTGGTGAATGGCTTATTAAAAAAAAAATACATACATATCTTATATATGTATATCTCCCTCAGGCCTCTCCAAAGTGCTTGGACATAATCAAAGGCTGCTACTGGAGGCCTCTCGATGACCAAGACTGGGTGACGCGGGAGTGCTGTGACTCGCTCTTCAGGCCTGTCTACACTGACTACGGCAGATGCTATGCCTTTAACCGACTGCCTTTGAATGGGATGTGAGTTGTCTTATTACTAAGGTTGTATTATTCATTTACATACATACACATCACGCCAAATACGATCTGCGCAGTAGGAAGACCAATTTATTACTAACTATATCTTCATTCTAAATTAGGTACACTAGTGATTCTGTTCGAAGTGTGAACAGGAATGATTAATTGAAACAATAAAAATATGAGATCAGATAGAAATGCTGACGAGGATTCAGTTGTGCAATATGTTCGTTGGTGGTCGATGAGGTGTGAGCAGTTTTGTACGTGTCGGTTCAAACATACACACATCACGCCTGATTCCCCGAAGAGGAGTAGGTGGAAATCACGGATACCCATTTGTCCCTGACAGATCACTTTCGCTTCATTGACACTCATACATCTCCTCATACACTCGGCGGTTATGGTTTATTTATCTACAAGGAAGTAAATAGAATATATTGTATAATGATCTAGTAATTGATTATTTTTAACTTTCAGTTTTTTTGTGATCCTTATATAGAATAAAAGGAGTTTTGTTTCATTCCAATCTGACACCGATTTTCCAAATTACATTGGAACCGCAATATGTACGCTTATAGTATAATAACTACACTTTTGACTGTCACTTTTGAG